>VDFB02254890.1:0-65607 GCA_007258455.2 Sequoia sempervirens | reverse complement strand
TTGACCTTTTGAGATTGATTTTTTACTTTGCAACTTTCAACGAAATGCCCCACTTTGACCCTCGTTGTTGGGAGCTAGATTTCTCTTATGTTCACATTGATGATCTCATCACGGAGATTGAACAACTTGGAAGAGATGTTCCTGGGAGTGACAAAGCTAGAAGACTACATCTGAGGCCCCAAAAATTTGGGCGCCTTTCTCAAGAAGGTTGCATTTTCTCAACACAGCCAATATTTCAACTTGCTTTCGTCTTTGGTGTTTTATGTTGATTCTTCATCCACGGGCGTTTGACAAATCTCAAGAGCTGATGGTTGGATTCATCGTGTAGCTAAAAGGATTCTAAGCAAATCTCTTGAAGAAGATAGCTGTCAAAAATATCATCTAGTTTACCAAAAGGCTACGCACCCCTAGCCTGCAGAAATACATTTTGACATTTGACTTTCATTTTCTCCTTTGTTTTACGTGCTTGTTGGATCAACTGCTACGGTCATTCAATATGTCTTATGGACTAGCGAACGGATCCATTGCGAAGTTGGACTGAAGTTGGAGAGATCACCCAGAGACAGCAAACCCAAAAACTAACATTTAATAGGCTTTATTCAAGGGTGCCCTTGGGCTATAGGGGCGCAATTTCTATAATTTGGTTGTCGTATTTGATGTGTGTTGCCTCTCGCATCTTCTGTTTCGCCTTCATTCGTTGGTGTTTCACAAATCTAATAGATTCGCTTGACGGTTCATTGGAAAGCCAACAGAAATCTGAAGAAGATGACTGACTTTGCAACCACTAACAATTGTATTAGGGCTTTCAAACTGAAGAGCACCCTTGGCTTGCAAGAGCGCAATTAGCTCCAGACTTGGTAATTTTTGGACGATTTCACCTCTTTCGCACTTCGTGAACACCATGTCACTTGTTGAGTTGACTGTGTTGAAGAATTGATGCTGTTGACGCGAATACGTGACTGTATATCACCATTTTTACGTGTACGGACATTGCAAAGTTGACTTGCATATTGATCAAGCACAAGTATCTCCCACATAGCAAGGTGAAGTGTTTTCAGACTTAGAATATTTTTTACATTTTTCACCATTTGAAAATCCCCTCCGTCACGAAACATCTTTTTGAGCATCTTTCGCCATAGAATCTTCTGTAATGAGTTTGAGGCTTAGATTTTGACACCTAGTACTGGCCAACTGCCATTGAGGACCTCAGAGGTCCTAACTTTTCTCCTAAAAAAGTGAAAACAACCCGCCAGAGCTAAACTAACGTTTTCTTGATTTTGACTTCACCAATGTGATTGTAACATGAAATAAGCCAATCAAAATTATTTTCAGTCAATTCTAACAAAATCCTATTTTTTAGGGCTTTTCCTAAAAATAGGGGCCCGAAAACCCTAATTTTCAAAAAAAAAAAATTGCTAGTACCTTCTAGACATTAAACCCACAAAAAGCCCATGCTTGGTTTGACCTAAAACTGACTTTTGACGACAATTTTACAGGATTTAGACCATTTTAATCAAAATGCCTTAATGAAGCAAAAATTGTGTTTTGGGTACAACTACATGTTATAATTTTACAATTCAAACTTAGCTTTTTTCTATAAGGGTAACCTTGATAACTCACTCACATAAGCCCAAATATTGGATGGTTGATGAAGCTCTAGTAATGTTAAATAAACTTAAGCTGGCACCCTTAGGAAGTTATCTTCATAATCAAGATGGTATCATGTCAACTAATTTCCATTTGGTTTTGTGTTTATTTTGAGAAAATAGTTTTACTATGGTTGATATTTCTTTAAAATTATCATGATTTATTACACGTCTATTTTAAGTATATTGTGGGCCCATTGCGAACAAGTTCTAAAATCATTTTCACATCATAAAATTTGGAAAATATCATCTTGCATTAGTTAAAATAACACAATATTTTATGACAAATTATTTGGTTCTCTTAGCCTAAAACATGGGGACATGTCAAATTTTTACAAGGGGAGAAACCACATCTAATTTATAAATGGTTATATATAGTTATGCCATATATGTGGGCTAGATTGACCAAATACATTAAAATTTACATTTGATGATGTCTGTTTGAAGAGTTTGTAGTTGTAACAATATCAAAAGACATAGTGAGAGTCTTGACTTGTCTTCACAAGTTAGAATTTATTTATAGAGATCTCAAGCCTAATCACATTTTGGTAGATAATGGTGTCTTAGTCATCGATAAATATTGGACTACATGTGTGAATGAAAACGGGAAGCCCAACAAGAGAATTATATATTGTCTCTTGGAATCACTACTATAGAACTTTCCGGTGGTGAATCTTCTTACATGAAAAAAGATATTTTGAATGAGCCTCATCTTGTGGAACACGGGCCTTGATGTGTCAACAAGATTAAGAAATAATAAGGGATGGGTTAGCCATAGATATTGAGTGCATTCTAATTCATATAGTTTTTATTCTAAGTGGGTGCACTCTAGTTAAATTAAATGAAGGATTAGTTCTAATGTTTTTCTATGAAGTGCTCTATGCATGTTAATAATTTTCTATTGTTCTATTCATGTTAAGGTTCCTAGAAAGATTACCATGTTTTATTCTATTGTACTTTGTTATTGGATTTGATCAACCCAATAACTTTGTACATGTGTCTTACAATGTATTGTATGGGAAAAGTCTCTTTAGTGCATGGTATCAAGTCATTGATTACTCGAGTCTACAACAAGGTGTTATGTGTGGAAAGATATTTTTAGGTATTATCAACACCATGTCAATAGCAATAAACCAATTTATATTTCAATTCTTGTTTAAATTTTACTTGTCCCAAAACTTTGTTTCAAAGACTGTGAAAAGATATGAACTATTTTTAAGGTAATTGTGTACTTGTTTCAATTCAGTTATACTTGACGTATAGGAAAAGATGATACTAACATAGTTTGGAATGCATGATTATCATTTTTTAATATATTTTAAGTATATAGATTATATGAAGTTCAATTATGAGTGACTACATAGTATGGGATGTGCATGTCATTCACTAGGTAAACGTTATGTCAACACATGATGATAATTTTTTAAATTTAATGTTTAAGTTACATGTACATGATTAAAACATCTATATTAAAGAAAATGGATTACATGAGATAAATTTGATAAAGTTGAAATATATGTGATTAACATATAGAATTGCATTAGTTTCTTCAATTGTAAATTCTCTATATGTATGTATGTATAATTCTTGTCATAATTTTGATTGAAAAATAATAATAATAAAAATAATTCTCTTGAAATTACTTGTTAATTTAAAATAAAATTAAAAAAGAGAGATCTATGGATTAAAAGAAGAAAAGGATGTAGATGAAGTAAAATATATGTATATATATAGAAACGTTATGAAGAACAAATATATTCAAAATCAATTTCTTCAATTATTGATTATGTGTTTTTTGGAGTTGGCATGTAGATGCATCTAATGCTACTAAACAACTAATTTACAAAGGGACTTTTTCCCCAGGAGAAGAGAAAGTTATGAAATAACCATTGAGAATTAAAAGAGAGAGAAAACTAAAGAATATTATGGCCCTTTGGTTAAAAGAGAGATTAATAATATATATATATATATATATATATATATATATAAACTCTTTTAAAAGTGGGGGAAATAATTATTTATTTAAATAATTATTAAAAGGAAACTTTTGGGAAAAGGTGTGATGGTTTGGAAACCACCCCTTAAGGCTTATATAAGTGTTTATGTGAGACTTGGAAAGGCATGGAGAACATTCAAAGAAGAATAAAGTGGCTTGATGAGCTATAGGCATTGGAGAGGGGGCACACAAGGTGTATCAAACTCGAGGTACAACATACACTTGGGACAGTCCTGGCCAAGGCTTGGCGTGCACTTGTTTTAAGCATTGTTCTGTTGAACCAGCACTTGTGTAGAGTGCAATAGTGAGTTGTGTTCGGAAAGGGACTAGTTCCTCCTAGATTGTTCCATAGAAAAAGTCAATACCACTGACATCTTCCTAGGGTGAGAGTGGTTTTTTCAAGTGTTGTTATTCAGATAAGTACTGAAAACTGTTGTTGCTATAATATATTGGGAATATGATCTTTCTGATTCTTATGGTAATTTGATTAAATTATATGGATGTGTATTCAATTTACTATGTTAATTATTTACTTTAGAATCCTTGTCTAATTATTACATATTATAGTTTACATTGGTTATTTTATATTAGTTATTTACATTATTTTAGTAACATGACATCTTGTAAATTATCTTAACTCTAATATTTAATCCATAAAATCTGCTGCTAATACTTAAACAACTTAGGAGAAAAGTGACATCACATTATGGGTTGTTATCGAACCCTTGTGCCTTTCTTGGTTTTCAATTTTGAATCTCTATCACATTCATTTTGGATTTTTCACTCTATAATTCTATTAGCAAGTTTTTTAAGCATTCTTTAAAATAAAGATAGCAACCTCCATTGTTGTTCAGTGAATCTTTATTCAATTCTTGGTGCATGTGAAAACTCCTAGATCATTTTATGATTTTGTACAGCTGTGGTAGCAATTTGTGTAAGCTAACAGTGTTCTATTTGGCTGTTCCAATCCTTGAAGGTGACATTGTTCTTGTTTGTTACTCCCTTTCCTTCATTTTGTTCATCGTCCCCATTTTTTATTCTTGGGTGCTAACAATTATTACATTTGGGAGTGACCTGAAAGTTTTGTACCCGGAGAGGAATTATTTTTCTGGATTACCATCACAGAAGGCACTTTTGCAGAATGGACCCATCTTTCAATAAGATCATTTCACTAGCAGCACCAATGAGTTTAGTTATTTGCCAAATTCTATCAAACATGGCAACTGCAAAAGATACCAAAACTGCATCCTCATATTCCAAAGCAAAGGGAAAATTCAAACCATAGAGAATTTTAAGAGCAAGATCTAATAAATGTTTTACACCTTCCAACAAAAAATAAGTCACTAGGAAACTTGGGTTCTGCGATGGGAACCCTATCACATACCCATGCCCACATCTCCACTTGATTGTATTTATATATAATATAGCCATCCCTTATTAATATTCTCTCATAACCTATCTCAAACTGATTTCCTCGTACCCATATTGTGTGTCCTAGTGACTGTACGATGCCATTCATTCAAGACAAAACAGCAGCTGGGCTAAGCAAATCCAATGCATTGAGCACTTCCTCACCCATTCTGGCACATCCCACAAGTGTCTGGTAGAAAAATCAATAAATAAGAAGCATTAAGACCTTCCAGCTTTGTTTTCCTAAGTTCAAATAGATATCAACAAAATCAATGTAATGAAACACCTGTGTACAGACCTGTCCAGGAGACATCAAGTCAGCAGTTCGGAACCCTTTATCCAAAGTTGCTAAAACTGCACTGGTGATACGATTGGCTGCTTCTTCTTCACCAAGTCCATATTTCAAAAGCATTGCTACACTCAGAACCATAGCTAATGGATTTGCTTTATCCTGCAGATTTTAGTAACATTATCAAAAACATCAGGAAACTCTCAATTTCAGATACTGACATTAACAATAAAGGTGGCGAATCTAAACTTTATAATGCAATAGTAATATCATATATTTCAAATACAAAGAGATTTTTCTTCTTAACTGATACAATGTAATGCAAATAAATCCAAGTAGCCATTTGTGTCCTCCGTTTAAAGACCAACATTGAAGAGTAAAGTCAAACTAGCAAGTACTATATAAATTCAAAAACAATTAACCAAATAATTCTGCTGATATATGTTTTCATGATTTGGACAGTAAAAAATTGTTACTAGTCAACCAGATTTTATTTTGGAACCATAAGCATCTTGTACTAGGTTTCAATCTCGAGTCTTTGACAAATACCAAAGAAAAATCACTAAGCCTCTGCAAATTTGTTTTTACCATAGCTTAAAAATGCTAGTATTGCTCACCTATTACCATCAACTAATATGAATGAGAATGAAAGCAGACACAAATTGCCATATCACTCAGCAATATCAACCATCATTTCTATGGAACAAGTGTATTTAACAAGTTTCTGTTTGATAATTTAAATTTGAATAACCTGTTAGTGGTCTTCATGTGGATATCTCCCATCAGAAAAAAATTTACCTGAAGAAAGGCTTAAAATATATGTCTACAATCATACAATCATCTACCATAAAGATCTACAAGAATGGCTTTTTGTTACATTTTGAACAGTAGTATTACGTTGGCTATGAGCCTATGTGCAAAAATTTCCTCGTAAACTTTTCATGTCCTCTACCCTGTAACAACCACCCCTGATCTTTTTTTTTATTTGTTTTCTTGAGTGTATTGTGAAGTGCAGGTTTGTTTGCATTCAAATGTTTGAAACATAACATAACATTCATTCATAACATAGCAAAGAAAGAATTCAACCATGAAATAGCATTTTCTTCACATTGCATCATTACAACATATATTGGTTATACTTATAACATCCAATGAAATCAGACTTATTGAAATAATTTGCAGACCTGATAACAGCAGTTTCAGACCTGATAATAGTCCCAAATGAAGCTCTTACAGTCATTAAATGAGCAGCGGTACATTCAAATGTTGCACCCAAACCAAGCTACGATGTAGGCTAACCAACCATAGCACTTAATCTCTGATAAACAGCTGCACGAACGCTGTAGAAGGCAGATGCAGGTCTATACAACAGCAGACCTGAGTATTGGTCACCCTCAAACTGGCATGGCTCCCTAGGAGGGGTGATTTGCTCCCATAAATCAATAATCCAAAAAATGCAAATGAGCGCTTGAAATGAGGCACCCAGCTATGAGGAGTCTTTTGGAAAACCACCTAGAACCAAACTTCGAACTCCAACTGAGCTATGAACAAATCATCACTTCCAGCCACCGTGTAAAATGGATTTCCGGAATTCTGGAAATGAATATCAGACCTCTGATAATGCGACCTTAACACCTCCAAACATCACCAAAATAAAGCAAATCATCTAGCACACCAAACCCTCCGATCCCACATCAAAACACTGAGAAAATCTTCATTATTCAACCTCCAAAATGATGAAAATCAGGAACCCTATAAGCACAATGGTGATCCCTGAAGTAGAACCACTCTTACCGGCTAGGGTGGATCTTTCACCATCAAAACCAGCTACTAATGTTGAAGGTTTTCGTCGTCAACTCGCAGAAATAGAAACTTGGAAGCATTCTAGCAGCATCCTATTATGTTGCCAAAAGATAGATAATCAAATGAGAGCCCAAGAGATGCTTTTATAGAAGAAAGAAGGAAACTAGGGCAACATAGTTTGAATTCACTTTCCCTCCAAAACCCCACACACCCCTCATGATCTCCATTGAAAATGGCCACTGCTATAAATAGTAACCTCTACCAGAAAGCACCGAAAACCACCACAAAGCCCAACACAAGCTCTAGTTCCCTAACCAACTCCACTTAGCCTACGAGAACCCTCGAATAGGCTAATGGAACTCCACAACTGATCAGGTGCAAGAAGGGGACATTACATACCCCAAAAAGGGCAAGTTGTGGCTAAGAATGTATTTTCTTAAGTTCACCAATTGATATGGAGTTAATTTTTTGATCTCCCTGACATGAACCTCAAGAATTGGTGCTGAGAAAGATCTATCATGTCAATGAAGGTGAGCATGTGATCTAAACATGCTACTATTGCACACCTTTTACCATCAGCATTTATGAAAGCACATTAAACCAGACAGAAATTGCCATATTGCACAGAAACTCAGCCATCATTTCTAAGGAAGAAATGCAGCTACCAAATTTCTACTTTACTAACTTGAGAAAAAAAGTAGTTATCATGCAGATATCTGCATTCAGCAAAGTTTGTACCTGCGGAAAGGCTTTAAACTTTAAACATAAAATCTACTATCATGCAACCACTTACCATAAATGTCTATTAGAATAGTTTTTAATCACATTTTTAACACTATCGTTGCATTAGCTGTGTGCAAAGTTTACCTTAGTTTCATGATGAAACAATGCCCTAAAAAGATTAAGTTGTGGCTAAGAAAGTATTTTGTCAGGCTCATTAATTCGTAGAGTTAATTTTTTGCTATCCATGGCAGGAATCTCCAGAATTTGTGTTGACAAAGACCTACATATTACATTTTGAACAGTAACATTACATTAGCTATGTGCAAAAATTGCCCTCTAACTTAAGATGTGGCTAAGAATGTGTTTTTCCAGATTCATCATTTGATGCTGTTAATTTTTTGATCTCCCTGACAGGAACTCCAGAATTTGTGTTGAGAAAGATCTATCACGTTGATGAAAGTGGGCATATGATCTCGATTCTCAACATGCCAGTATTGCACATCTTTTACCATCAACATATATGAAAGTGAATGAAAGCAGACACAAATTGTCATATTGAATAGTAACTCAGCCATCATTTCTAAGGAAGAAGTACAGCTACCAAATTTCTATTTACTAATTTGAAAAAAACAATTAATGATCGAAACAAAAATAGTTATCATGTGGATATCTCCATTCAGGAAAATCTCTACCTGCAGCAAGGCTTAAAACATAAAATCTACAATCACACAATCACCTACTATAAATGCCTATAAGAATGGTTTTTAATCACACTCTGAACTGTGGCATGACATCAGCTATGTGAATCATTACCTCAGTTTTTCATGAAACTCTGCCCTAAAAATGGTAAATTGTGGCTAAGAATGTTTTCTCATGCTTATCAATTGGCACAGGGTTAATTTTTTGATATCCATGATGGGAACCTCCAGAATTTGTTGACAAAGATCTAACATATTGATGGTAGTAGGCATGTGATCTTAACAATGATGGCACGTGTGACTCTGACTTTGTAATAAAATGTACTCAGAATTTTTGACAATGGCTGAGCTTGCCCTTCAAAAATCTTTTGTTCCTTTCTATCCATATGGTCCAACAGATAGGAAGAACTCATTTGATGTACAACTTGGATATGCATATATTCCCTCTGTGATTTTGGCAAGGTGGAGATGTCTTCAAAATTTATTCTAGGACAATGCAACCATCTGACTTCAGCCCCATAGTTGACTAGCCAAAGGATCTTAACAAGAAGATAGTGATCCCGTTGCATAGAAGGTTGGTGCTTTAACAAGAGATTGGTGTCTCTTATTGGGTTGGTGCTCAGTTGTGGGGATTGGTGTCTCCAATGGGTTGGTGCCTACAAATTCTACAAGTGGGGATAGGTGTCTCCAATGGATTGGTGCCTACAAATCATATAAGTGGGGATTGGTGACTCCAGTTGGTTGGTGCCTACAAATTGAAGAGATTGGTGTCTCTTGCTAAGTTGGTGCTTAGCAGTGGGGGTTGGTGCCTTTAGTAGGTTGGTTTTAAAACAAAATTAAATGTTAATTTCCTAGCCACATAAAATGGAATCAAACAAAAGAACCAAAAATCTCCAATTGCACTCCTTGCTAGATGATATTTGTCTCTATTCCAATCCTTTCTCTCAAGCAATGATTTTGATCCACAAACTCTTGGAGCAACATTAATGCTCGAACTAGAAAGAAATGGAGGAATTTCAAAAGTAAAATATTGTACACCCATGGCTGCCATCTCTTCTCTTTGCTTCTTTCTAAAGGTTTTTTTCCTTAGAGGAGATTGACTGACTTTGGACGTCTCGCACAACTTCAAACGGGATATGCATGCTTCAAAGAAGCATTCTTGGCAAGGTACATGGGCAAGGAGGAATTTTAGGCGATTAATGCCTACCCTGCTAATTTTGATTTTGCAATAATTGCAAGCCAATTTCCATTTCTTGGCCCCTGACGTGGCATGTTTTCTACATAGGTCCTTCCTCATTGGCATCCAATTATGGCAAGTTGTAAATTACAAGTAGGCTGCAAAAGAAAAAGATGGCAAAAATATTTAATGTTGGTACTTTGTGGATAAAGTGAGAGATGGGAAAAAAGGGATTATGGAACAAGAAACAAAGAGGTAAATTCTCTTCATTTTTCCCTCTTTTTGTTTCTTGTTCCATGGATGTATAATGGAAAGAAAAAGAAAAAATATAGAATGGAATGACAAACAAAAAAAAGAAAAGGAACATTCAAAGAAAAGCCTCTTCAAATTTTCTGCTCCAGATGGATTGTGGGCTACATCAAATGCACTGTGGGCTGCTTCAAATTGACAATGATTGCTCCATATGCACCATGCGCTGCTCGAAATCTGCAAATGCACCCTTTGATCACCATTTTTTGCTGCCATCTCTTGGTTTTGCTCTGTTAGAACCTCTTCTTACTTTCTATGTCTTTTTCTTCTTCTTGTTGCTTGTAAATCATGCCTTTTTCTTTCTATTGACTGTGTTTTGTTTTCTAGGGTTTTGAATGTGACATTTTTTCATTTTTTTGGGGATCCTAGATGACCAAGTTTACGTCATGGCACTCGAAAGTCCAGGCAAGACTGGTAAGTCAAACAGATTCAGTGAGTCTGCCAGAAACTTGCTGAGTTTCACCAGCAAGTCTGCAAGCTTCATTTTGCCTGCCTCGCCTCAGGACTCAGTGAATCTGCCAGGCAACTGGTGAATATTGTTACTCTATTTTGACTTGACCAAATCTTCATCGTCAACTGTTATTGCAGTAGCAATGAGCTCACTGACTTATTGAAATTATTTCTACTACAATTCAAGCTACGCCCTTGACATAACCTTGAATCCCACTGATAAATATGATGTTGCATATTGAGAGCTTGATATGTTTTTCATAATTGTATGGTGAGGCCATTTTTATTTGGCTTGAACATGACATTCCTAGAATTTTCTCTTATAAACAAGCTTGACAAGTGGCACAGGTCTGGCAACTACAAAAGAAATGGTCATATCATTGTGCTTTATTCCTTTTCCACCAGAATAATGTTTAGCAATTCTTAAGCGTTCAAAACCTTTTGTTGCAAAATTATGCATTCTTTATGCATTCTTTTATGAATTATCCTTAGTCTGATTCTTCTGAATTATACAGATTATTTTAATATAGTCATACTCATAAAATTGAATGTAAAACTCCAATGTCTATTAAATCAATACTGGTATTTGCTTAAACTCCATTCAAAAACAAGAACTTAGACAGGGAACAGTATATCTACAGGTAGCTAAGCATCTCTGCTCTAAATCATGCAGAAAAGCAAACTCTGTTGCACATGGATCATGGCATCTAAAAAAACGAAATTATAATCTGCAAGTATATGGTTAGCATGTGCCTACTTAATAATTGAAAAAGCGAGGAAGTGAAATTATTTGTAATAACCTGGCCAGCAATATCTGGGGCCGAACCATGCACAGGTTCAAAAAGTCCTGGGCCCTGCAAACATGAAATAGGTTTAAGGATCTTCCAAAAAGGATCAAAAATTGCATAGTTTGACAATTTGAATTTTACTATCAAGAAATATGAGATCCTGATTTCATACTCTGCAATAACAACTGAACAAATATAAATAGTGTGTAAATGTTCAAGTCTATGAAAATCTGCCATTCAGACCCTACCAATTCACCAACACTAGCGGATGGAAGCATGCCAATACTTCCAGTTAGCATTGATGCTTCATCTGATAGAATGTCCCCAAAAATGTTGTTTGTCACAATTGTATCAAACTGCACCACTCAATGTTCATATAAATTCAAACAAGTCAAAAAGATGATTGCTTTCACAAGAGTGGCCATAATTTTTGTTTAGTATTCAATCCACTAAATAGAAAGGAGTTCAACTATTAAAGAAAACATAAAAAGACAAATTTATGAAATAAGGACTGCCCACAAGTTGCAAGTAAATATTGTGCATTATAACATATCAGCAACTCTAAAAAATCTATCTCCATAGTAATCTACAAATGGATAGTTAAATGATAAAGGAAGATCTTCAAAATAAAATTTAAACCTGCTTTGGATTCCGAATCAGCTGCATTGAAGCATTATCAACATACATGTGAGATAGTTCAATATCAGGGTATTCACTACTAATTGCTGTGACCCTCTCCCGCCAAAGTTGTGAAGCCTATTCAAAAAGAAAAAATGAACTTCATGATACGCCTGCCAAATATTAGCAAAATGCCAAAAACATAATTTGCTCACACTAAAGCAACTACTGGAGCAGTGATAAGAGCCAGACAACATGCAATTTTTATCTGAAGAACTGAAATAATAAGTCAAAGGACATGAGAATAGTCTTGCCAGACACCTTAAATATTAAACCCTTTTAGTTCCCCTTCAAAGGTATAATTTCAGACGTCACACTGACCAATATAGCATTCAACTCAACTATTTCAATTTTAGATATGTACATAAAATTCATCATGCAAAAGAACCAAATGAACCTCAATTGATTTGGGAACCATACTTCTAACAGATATACACTGCAACATAATTAGTCATTTCAATTGATCTTCCTCTATCTAACCCTCCCAAAGAAGTTTTCTATTCCCTCATGCAAATCCTACATCCTATGCTATCAGGTGGCTCTGGAAAACCCCATACCCATATAGTTTCAGTTCAGATATGGGTCCCAAGGCTAGTTCCCCTTTGGGTTTGCCCAAGAGGACCCAAGGGCTGCCCAAAAGAAAATAGAAAAACAGTTATGTTTTGGAAACATTTTTATAAACAAAAAGGTGTTGCCGTACCTAATTTCACTCTTAAGTGATAAGATTGTGAAAATGATGTGCATCATGAGGGTTTCTATGGTTTCAAAGGCCTTAATTTGGGCATTGCCCCCAGACCCCCATGAGAAGTGCTACCCCTCAACCCCATTGTGGTCTACACTCCTAGACCCCCACTAGTTATTAGGATCTCTTGTCATGTAAGAAACTTGATTATAATTAGGGGGTGGTGAGGAATTGGGATCTAACTCTTAAGTGTGTTGACTTAGACGCTATTGTTGCACAATTTTCCAAAAAGTCTCTTTAGGTGAGACAGCTTGTACCTTATGAAAAAAATCAAAGACAACATTCTCTCAAAATGAATCTATTTAGAAAATCTATCATTGTTTCCATGATATCATGGATAATGGGACAAATTTGTATTAAAATATAAAGCATCTTACAATAACATTGATTACCTCCAACACATTGGCCTTGTCAACAGAGCAAAGTTTCCCTTGCCGTTTCCTGGCAATCTCAAAAGCCACTCTAGCAATCCGATCAACCTTCAAAAGTGTCATTTCACTCAATTAGCCACATAACTCCCCATATATTGATCTTCAACTTAGCAAATTTCTTGAAGAAAGAAGAACGCAGCAATTAGAATTCATCAACTTAAAAAAGTTTACTTCACCATCAAAAATAATGTAATATAATTCGTTAGTATACTATGAAATAACACAAGGCTGCATACTGACGTTGATAAATTCAAATATCAGTCCAACCAAAAATTAGCAATAGATCCATGTTTCTCAGAGTTTCTAATATGGTGAAAAAAAATCTGGTTTTGAGGGCAGCTCATATACACTCATATGGGCTTGCTAAAACCATAGCCATTGCCCTCAAAATGCCTCTTAACAAAGCAACATATTCATAAGTTACCCAAGTTAAGAAAGCATGTTCTGACCTATGCTACTGCATAAAGTATAGTTAATGGCATACTGATGAAGGCTAATGAATGACATTTGAAACCTGTTAGAGTAACATTTTTGCTCTTTCACTTTCATCAGTGATTCACACACAACTACATACATGGAGCTCAGAGAAAGACAATATTCCTTTTATCCACATTGTTATGAAGATCAGAGGTTTACCTGCAGTCTTCATTTTGATCAGAAAAATGCAAACTTAAATTAATAATGTACAAGACATGAAAAAATATAAGTAGAAACAAAGTATGATGCTGGAAGAAAGTGTAACGGTATTGAGTACAATGAAATTACAAAATGAAGATGCATGCCTTCTGAAGCATGATTCTTCAGCCTATTTTTTTACTTGTTCAAATCAATTCATATCAGATTTAGTCTTGCTTTGACTTGTCAACAATTAGATCTGATCAATATCTTTAACTTTCCAAATCAACTATGATTATATTATTTCTTTCATTTTTTCTAAAATAGAATATGATTATATCGTTTCTTTCATTTTCCTAAAATAGCATCTGATTATATCCTTACTTCCATTTTTCTAAAATCAGTTATGATCTATCTTTTTTGATGAATAGTACCTATATCACTATTTATAAAATAGTGTTAACACAAATTCACAAAAAGAAAAAGGTGGCTGGAAATAATCACACCCCTAAAGTCCAAATGGGGTTACAGCCTGGAGCAAAGAATATTATAATTTATAACAATAAAAACCAGCCACTAAGTGGTGAAAGCAAGAGCAACGGGAAGAGAAGGAGGGTCTCGGTCATCCGGTTTGCCCCATACATTAGCTGGGTCTAAAGTCTCCATGAGAGAGTCCCATCCATCATTATCATCTTTAACATTATCATCTTGATTATTTTCATTAGCAAAAGGAATAGGAGAAATACCAAGAGCTAGCCGAAAGAATTTGTCAGAATCTGGCTGGCCTATATTGCCACCACCAGGAGGCAATGGGGAAATAGAGCAGCAGTTGAGGGACTACAACCGACCTCATTGAGCATGATATCTTCTTACAAGAGGCGGAGAGGCCAGAGAATGAGCATCCCAATTGAGACAAGCTGACTAATTGTGTCCTCAACAACATCCATGACATGGAGATTGATCTCAAGAGGAGGTAGGAGTTGAAGGAACCATGGCAATAGCACAAGGGGCATTACCCCAATGATTTAGCAAAACCTATAAGTGAGCAACCAACCTCAAGTGCAACTTTATTCACTTGCACTTGAATTTGCATAGACAAATTAGAACATACTATAGCTTTAGTGTAAAGTGAGAAATTGCTATCAACATAACAAGAAATAAAATAGGAGAATTTCTCTATTTCTAGATGCTAAAAAGAATCTCCACCCTAAAAGCATGCCAAATCTGATTGTCTCTAGAGGGGATTTGAAGCCAATCCCCTAATAACACCATATGCCAAGAAAAAGGCCTAGGTCTAAAAGGCTTTAGAAATTGTGAATCTAGGTCCACGCACCTTGAGATCTAGGACAGAACTAGAAGAGACGTTTGAGAGACTCGTCATGAGCATAGAAAGGACATTGAGGATCTAAAATCCCCAAGTGAGTTAACCTAGAACTAATGGGGAGATCTTAGAAAAGAATACACCGGGCAAAGTGAAAAAGATTTGGTTCAAGCACAACTAACCAAATGGCGTGAAAGCTAAGTAGCCAAACTGATAAGGGGAATGCAGAAGCCATCTTTGATTCAAAGTAAGCACCGTGGGAAAATGAGGCGAAAGCCAAGAATAACCTTTGAAAGGCTATAATTCTAAAATGTTATCTCAAGATACCACTTACAATCCTTCCACCAAAGTTTGCAATACTGAATGCCAATTTTGTGAACCATATTAGCAAGGATGGCTTCAATTACAGCATCAAAGGTTTCACAATCCTTATTGAAAAGATGAAATTTTGTCTTAGCTTCATTCTAGGATAAATGATTCTTGGTAACCTTAGAAAAGGGATCAGAGAGGATTTTAACGCCCTTTTTGAAAAACTTTAAAGCACGAACCCAAGGGGTCTTAGCAAGAAGATGATTTTGACAATAAATAATAGAGGACCACCAAATAGTTTGTTGATTGATAGAAAGACCATTATGAAAACCAATGTCATTCCAAAGAAGCCAAGGCTTCATAGCTTCCCAAGCTCACCAAATACTTCTCACCACAAAATTCCCTTGAACTTGAACAAGCACTTTCATTATGAGGAGGGTGTGAAGATCAATCCCCTTCTAGGATAATCTCCCAATAGGATGACCAAAAGAGACAATGTTGCACAAGAATTTTCCAAGCCTCATTACCATGTGAGGCACGAATGATCCACTTGGTGCATGTTACCATTGTTTTGTTCCCCATCTCATCGAGTCTTCCGCTAATCCATAAAACCTTTTTATCTAACAACGGGTGACCTTTTATGTCATCATGCTAACTCAGTCGAGGTTTTCCATAGTTTGTCGAACTTCTCACTTTGTCACCCGAGACCTTTTTATTACCTTTAAATGTTGTATTGGGGGGTGTTTTATGTACATAGTCAAACCTCATCCTCAGCGTGATTGCTATTAGCCTGGGCAGTCTTTTCCCATCGCATCCGAACTTGGGCGCATATTTGTGAAGTTCTTCGAACCTCTTTTATAACCGCCCATAGACGTTTATTTTCAAATTTTCAAAAGGCAGTTATGTAAGGAATGTTGATGGCGACAGCTACCACGTGTCATAATGCTAAATTAGGACATTAATGCCCATCTGCCCCCATGTTTTTCCGTGTAGTGGTGGTTAATAAAATGAAGGAATGAGAAAACATTTTGTCACGGCAATTTTGGGAAGAGCTGGAGGAAGCGCACAATTCGAATTACGGGAATCACCATTAAAGCCAAAGGTACTTTTAGCTATCCATTGCAGCTTGTCTTCTAAATTGTTTTGCATTTAAGGAGTATATATTGTTGAAAGTTACAATTATACATGGTGAGGGTTAAATATGTTGGGTATGAATATGTGTCTGGTTTAACTTATGAGGGGCCTGAAATTGGTGACACTCGGCTAGGACCTGTAAACCTAGAGGAATTGAGAAACAAATTTAACCAACCCAATCCTCCACCTATCATTGAGAGGGTAATGGGTAGTGGATTGATTGAGGCTGCCACATTTCCAATAGCAGTACAATGTCTTGAATTAGTATTGGAATGCATCTGACATTACAATTCACAAACACGGGAGGTTAGAACAGAGGACAATAGGCTGGTTCTGAAAATTCAGAGGTCTACCTTCGTGTCATGTTTGAGGACTCCAGAGAGGGAAGAATATTCACCAATGGACATGACCAATTCTTAGATTGAGTTCTCTGCCAAAAAGGGGGTTTACAGGAATGTGATAGCGAAGAATTGGTTAGTTAAACCCAAGAAGGGTAAATCCCAATTGCCTCGCAACTTGCACAGAAATCACCTGATAAATGTAGCTGACATTGTTGTGTTGTTACATAGGGTTAGGGGTAATGAGAATGTCCACAGCTTTGAGGAGTGGATGTACTTCTTCATCTAGATTATATTGAGGAAGAACAATTTCTGGATTGGGCTAAGATCATTAGTGATCGTATACATGAATTGATGTCACTCTTTGTTCTGAACAGATTTTTCTTCATGTCATCTTACTTAATATATGCTCTTGCAAGTACTCAACCCTAGCCCGGATTAAGGCCAAGTGATTTCCCAACAAGAAAAGTACCAATCTATGACTACCATGATAAGCTCCAACTTCATAAAAGATTCTTTCATTTCAGGAGAATTGTTGATGCTTTTACCATGAGAATGGTCAGAGAATTGTAGGGATGTCTAGCGATGAGATTATCTCTTGAGGCCAAACAATTTGTTAATTTCTATGGTTGTCATTTTATTCAATTTCAGAGGTTTTCATATATAAGAGTGGGCGGATATGTAGGTTTTCCAATTAAATTGCCCAAGTACCTTGAAGATAAATGGGTAATTATTGAGGTCAACAGGCAATTAGCTGATGTGAACAGATTGTGTCAAGGCGGAAAGAGACTTACCGTCAGCTTTCCATTTGGATTTGGTGCGTATATCTGCCAATCTATGTCTGATGCTTTGAACATTGAGGCAAAGCTATCCAGGTATAATATGCCCTCATATGATGAGCGTTTTCCTTTCGACCTAAAGGACTATGTAAAGGAAAACCTAAAATTGGGTCCTTTCAATCACCAACCCAACCTTGAAGATTATTGGGCTGATTGTTTTGATGAATATGAGGTAAGGAGGAGAAGTTGGATGAGGTTGACAGCGGAACAATTTGTTATTTATGATTTGAAGTGGGATTTGTGAGATGTTATTGAAGATGGGTCTAACATGATTGACCCAGTATACACTGAACTCATAGAGGGCCGGCTCATTCCTGCCATGGACTGGAACTTTAAGGAAAAAGAAACTATTGAGGCCAGAACCACTGAAGTTTTGACTAGAACTAGGGAATGGGTAACCAAGAAGAAAATTGAGCAATCTCTCCCTTGTACTAGATCAAAGGATTCACGGGCTGCTAAAGGTACTTCCCAAGCTTCTGCCAGTAGACAATCAACTAGTAATGTCCCTCAGTCTTCATCAACAGGTGCTTAGGGAAGTGTTGATGAGGATCCACCAGACAAGAATGTATGCTCACAAACTTGTGGGGATGATATTTTTAATTTACCTATTTTGGAAAAAGAGAACGAAGGAGAAGAAGAGGAGGAAGGGTTGGAGAGTTTGAATGTTGATTCTCCTCCCTCTCAGAATGACTCGCCTGTTAGAGAGATAAACCCCTCTCAGGAGCCAAGAGTAACTACACTTGTAGGAGATACTCCTTCAGTTACTCGAACTCTATTTGCATCCCCAGGCTTCAAGACAACTAAGGTTACAATAACCCCGGCATGGCTAGAGGATTCACTGTCCCAGAAAAGGAAAGCCATACAATCAAGCCTGCCTAAGCAAGATATGGTAAGTCAGCTGCTACAAAGAACTTCAACTCCTAAGCCTAAGAAGCTGAAAACCACCGCCAGGCTTATAGATGATACTGAATCAGGAACACTTCAACTAGAAATTGCACACCCTTTTGTGCAAAAAGATGCTTCACAAGCAGCAGCGGGTGATTTTGAGGTGAACAGGGTTGACCTCGGTCCTCCTACCAAAGATGGAAATGTTCAAATTTTCCAAGTATCAACAACCAGAATGGTGGAAAGGTCGAAGAAAGATAAAGAAAGCAAGGATGAATTGAAAGCACAAGTTCGGAACTTAACTGCTTGTTTGAAATCCATTTTTGAGGTTGTCCCTCAACCCATTTCTCAAGCAGAGGCTTCTATGGAATCTCTCACCATGGTTGCAAAGGAAGCCCTAACAAAAATCAAAAATAGTCAGAGTCTAAGCCAAGCCATAGATGACTAGAATGAATCCCTTATTAAGAAGGGAAGCCTTGTTATTTCTGAATCTTTAAAACATTTTCAAGGAGCAAACACTTTGAGAACTAACTTAGGAGATGATATCATTGCCATTGAGAAAGAAGAAAAATTGTGGATTGATTATCAGACTGAATTGAAACTCTTGATGAGCTCAGATATGGAAAAGCCAACCACAGATCAAATCATATCTAATGCTTCAGATACTCGCTTCATGTCATGGGTTAAAGGAGTAGAATGGAAATTGCAGGTTGCCAAGCAAAGTTTACAAAAGCTTAGAGAGGTTATCAATGACTGTGATGTTATTTCAGATGAGGCATTGAACACCTTGATATCTCTTGGTCTTCTGCAAGATAAAAACGGAATCAAAGATAATGTAGACACTAGAAGCTTAACCGTTAATTTCCAAAAAACGATTAAAGAAGCTCTTGATATACCCGCTCCTAATGCTGAGCACTTACAGAAGCTAAGCGAATTACACTTGGTATCATCCC
The DNA here is from genome assembly GCA_007258455.2 of Sequoia sempervirens. Classification (NCBI taxonomy): domain Eukaryota; kingdom Viridiplantae; phylum Streptophyta; class Pinopsida; order Cupressales; family Cupressaceae; genus Sequoia; species Sequoia sempervirens. The sequence continues at coordinate 46,073 of VDFB02254890.1, read as the reverse complement.
AGGCAATTGATCATTTTAAAGTTTGTGAGCAGCGCATGGAAACGACCAAAGATCTCCATCTGACGTGGAAGGTGAGGATGACAAATGTGGCCATCCCTCAACATAAAGATCTGATGCATCTCCTAAAGAATTTCCAAGCGTGGCAGAAGAGACCTCTAGTGATCCAGGAGACTGGAAATGAAGCGACAGTGTCATAGTGGCTCAATTCTCTTTATTTTTCTTATGTCTCTTTTGGTTAATGGGCTATGGACATGAAGAGGTGAAACTCTTTCGCCTATTTAAGATTATCTATTTTTCATATGTTCTCTCTAGACATTGTTATGCAAATATTGCCCAGTACTATCGAATGAATGAAATTACCATTTTGTCTGTGTGCAACTTGGTTGAGTTTATATGTTTCTTAAATCTTTGCATTTAAGAATACATCTTGCATGTCTTATCTTGGTGTGAGAAGTGCAGTTCATACGTTTGATTTCATTTATCATATGGTATTGAGTAGATATTCTATCTCTAATGATTAATTAGTCTTTGTGCTAATAATTCCTGTTACTATTCAAGCACCTGGTACTTGGAATTTTTTGATATCGGGTTTACCTTTCCTGCTTTCTGGTTAAAAGCATGCATGGTGCTTACTTTCCTATTCTTTTAATTCATTGCAAATTTTATGAGGGAGTTGTACCTCGGAAAAATTCAGAGGATATCGATCTTGTTTAAAGATAGATATTCAGAGTTGTTGGCTAATTTGTTGCACCTTGTGGGCGTTTATTTGTCACTTCTTAAAGGTGTAAAATCTGTTAACCAACAGTGCACAATGCCAAACCTTGACACTAAGTGGAAATTAAGCCCAACCCGCCAGAATCATGTGGGAGACAACAATTCTCCAAAGCCACCCAATGAAAACCTCGATGGTTCTCTAAGGAGGCCCAAAGAAAATCTCTAAGAAGTTTTTCTAGCTTCATATATGAGGCTTTAGAAGGTACCCAACAAGAAAAATAATAAACATGAGTGGATGCAAGAATCTTAGAACAAATATAAAACTCGCTATCACAGATAGAGGTTTAGTAACCCAATAAGCCAACTTCTCAATTCTACAAGCAAAGATTGCCACAAGGTGGCCAAAGAAGCTTGAAAAACAAAAGGAATGCCCAAAAATCTAAAACCACTTCCACCCATAAGAGTTAAGCCAAGGAGCCTTAGGTAAAACGATTGCCTATGACATTGAGTCTTTTTCCATTGAATAGTTGAACCCAAGGCTTTACAGAAAATGTCCAAGCAATGGAGAACCTATTTAATAGTATTTTCCTCTTCCAAAAAAGTGTGAAAAGAGTCATCAACATAATGGCCATTAACAAAGTGAGCTAAGGAACTAGTAACAAAATCACTTTAACTAGCCCCTAGGAAACTAAATGAGCCTAGAGGTATCCAAACCCTTCAACTATAAGCACATACAATGCTAGAGCTAAAGGGTATCCTTTACAAATAGACCTGAAAAGGCCAAAAACACTAGATTGTTGGCCATTGATAGTGAGACATGTTGAAGCATCTACAAAGAACATACAAATTGATTGAATAAGCTGAGGACCAAATCCCAATGCCTAGAGCATTGCAAAAGTAAAAGGCCACTGAATACGGTCATAGGCTTTAGCAAAATCAATTTTGATGAAAATAGCCTATTGATGGGTTCATCAAGCCCATTCCATACCTTCCCAAGCTACAATGATATTATTTATAATAAATATGGATTTGATAAAACCAATTTGCTCAAGTCACACAATTTGAGGAAGAAGATGGCGTAATTTAACCACAAGGGCTTTGGCAATGATTTTGCACGAGACATTGAGCAAAGTCATTGATCTCCAATTACAAATATCTTCCAGATTGCCAAACTTAGGTATGAATTTTATATTTCCTTTATTGATAATCTTTCCTAAGGAATTGAAATGGAAGGCTTCAAGATAGGCTTTATGAAAATCCTCCCCAACACAATCCTAAAGAGTCTTGTAGAATTCACAAGGAACACCATCATAGCCACGGGCTTTATCATTAGCTATAGTAAACACTACTTCATGGAGATCAACAATAGAGAGCAACTGATCAAAGAAGGCTCACTAAGAAGAAGAAATTCAACAAGGAACAAGGTTGTTTAGTAAGGTGTAGGTGGCATTCTATTCTAGGTATTGTTATAACAAGATGTCACCATTAGTATCTATATAGTTCCATACCTAGAGGATAGTAATACCTAGTATTATAAGTACAATTTTTCAAAGATGTCTCATCAGAGCTATGTAAACATTAGATACCTCTGTTACTAGAAGCATAGGAAGGCCCTACCAAATATATTCTATGCAGGCAGCAAAGGTCCTGCTCATCACAGAATCACAGTCAACCCTCCCCTGTGTTGATGATAACATTCAGCTTCAGTTGCATCCTTCCAGCCTATTATTTATTGTTGATTAAATAAATTAAATAATAGCTAGAGAGCTATTTATTTATAGAGTCCTCTATCCATAAAGAGGTGTGATTTAATTTGATTGGCACTAGTTTCTATGTATGCTGACTTTCTCTCTATTGGTTGCGTCCTAAATAGAAAAGGCATTTCTTATTGGAGGCCGACCTCCTATCTTTGTAATTATATTTTGTATAGTGGCCGACCTATCTCTTGAAGAGGTGCGACCTCTCTATCAATATGTATATATAGAAGATCATTTCACTCCTTTAATCATCAAGCAAGTTCGATTCATTCCTTCATTCAAGTGCGAATTTCATCAAGAGCAGATTGCGAATTTCTTCAAGGACAGATTTAGATATCAAGGAAGTGCAGATCATTATCTGTCATTGCATCTAGTGTAGGTGCTGAATATTGGCCTTGTGATTGGCCTCATTGTAAAGCGAATTGTTGCCATTATTTATATAGATAAGAGAGATCTTTGTTGCTGGGTTTTTCTCCCTCAAGTGGAGGGTTTTCCCAGGGTATCTGCTATGTTATTGTGTCTGATTTTGAATTAATTTCTGTGCATACAATCTGATCATTAAAATTTACACTCTGAACATTGGCAAAGGGAACTTATAATCAGCTAAAAACAACTCTAGCAGACATGAAATGCTGCCACCAAGAAAATAGCACTTCCAATAGTCTTTCTAACTGTTTCAGCATTTTGTCCCAGAAATGGGATCCCAACATGCTGAGCCAATAACAGAAACTCTGCATTTTCATAGATCTTTGACAGCTGACATTTTTATAAACTTGATATGTTTCTGAATTTTAAGACCAAAGTCATAAGGCACCAACCATACAAAAAAGAAGTGGAAAAACTGCTACCAGTCAAATGCCAAAATGTGAAACAGGACAATGTAAGCTCTAAAATAATATTCACTCACCTCAGAAGTGGAATAGACCTCTGTATTGAAGCCAATGCGTTCACCTTTCTCATTTATGCGAAAGCCTTTAGGTTCCCCAAAGTAGATACCTGAATAGAATGATACATCAATCATGTATTATATAAATAATAATAATAATAAATGGATATTCAAAGAAAAATAAAAAAAGCAGACTTTATTTCTCCCTTTCTGCTAATGCACCTGCAACCAAGGTGATTATTAAAAACAACAGAACAATGGTAGGCCAAAATCATCACCTCCAGTAAGTTCTCTAACCACCATAATATCAACACCTTCAGCAACATCTCGCTTCAAAGTAGAAGAATCTGCTAACTGCCACAATATAGAGAAGAAATATTCAATCAATTTGCATATATCGGCTAGATAAATACTCAAGCGCTACCAAATTACATTGAGAAAACAATAAAAGGTATCATTCTTTTGATCTCACATAAGAATAGCTAAGGTGGAGCAATCAAGTGACATGCAGCATCCTATCCAAAAAAAAAAATGAAGAGAAAAAACTATTGACATCCAGTGTCAAATAAAATGTGCTTCCCTGCAAATAGTCAGCAGTGTTCCTAAATGACACCAATCAATCTATTTTGCAAGATAACCCAGAAAATCAACGGACTATCACATTAGAGTTGAACAGAAACCCATTTTTAAAACAGCCAGTGTCGTCTCTGCATAATTTGACCTTTGATTCCAAAATGAAAAGAAAGAAAATTAATACAGGCACATCTGTCAACTTGCAATCAAAAAATACAAAGAAAAGTATCTGAGGCTGTGGTACAGTGGCACTAACAAATTCTCGCCTTACAGGAAAAGTATCAAAACAATGGGACTAAAGCATATAGAACAATTAATTCACAACAATCAATGCTTAAACTAACTCCATAAACTAAGGATCTTGTGCTACAGAAACTCTTCAAACAAGATAATAGATAAAAATAATAAACAATGTCAATGTAACAAGAATTTTTGTTTGCTTCTACTTGTGACACTGATATCTAGCTATGGGGGCCCCTAAGGCTGGGAATGTATTTCCTTTAGGAGGCAAACGTGAGACTAAGTACTAAGATCAGGAAATTGAAGAAGAAAAATTACAACATTTCCAATATATGAATGGAAATAGGAAACAAGATTGCATCATGATCAGACCATACCATGGAAAACTTAAGCATGAAGCCTGCTTTTGCAGAATAGACAACATTGAAGGAAAATAAAAATATTTAAGTGAGATAGAATAGGAATATCTTATGAAGGGGAGGTTATTAGTTTCTTTGAGTTTTCACGTGTTCTAAGGAAATTAGGTCTTGGCATAAACTGAGAGTTTTTCTTTGCATCATCAAAGCTATTTCAACTTGATGCAAGCCAACCTAGTTGAGTAAATGGAGAAACCTTGAGGTGAGAAGAAAATTTAGGTGTAACCTAAATGCACAACATTTAGCTATCTTTGTGAAGACAAATTAGCTCTCAATGTTGCAAAATTATAGTGGAAATCTTATGCATATATATAATAAAGAACACTTTATGTATATAAAGAACTTAGTATGATGAACAATATGAAAGTCAAATAACATTTTTGAACAAAAAAACCAATGAATTCCCATTGGAAAAAGCTGAGGTAAATAATGCTTATAGTCTATGTTCCCTAGGGACACATCCCTTGGGTTTTTCCAGGTGTACCTATCCCAAGGACGTCCCCTACCCATCCCCATTTACAAAAAAACTGAAGGAAACATCCTAGGGACATGGAGATGAGTAGGGGACGGGTATCTAATGGTGAAATCTTCGATATATTAAAGAAAGAGGCAAACACTTTTTTAATAGATTTTACAATACAGATGTTTCTAAAAACATAGTTTCTAAAAAGTAACAGAAACGAAGAAAAGAATAGGGAGAATCTAAACTAATCTAATAAATTACAATATTGACCATTAATAATAATCTAAATATTAATTTACTAACCTCCCTTAATGGTCAATCTATCAACTACACCAAGGTGCCCCCTAAATTTGACAAACTTATCTGGGCTCAAAGACCTGGTGAGAATATCAAGAGTCTGATCCTCAGTTGGAACATACTGCAATACCACTGATCTATCTTCGACAAGTTGGCGGATGAAATGACAATGAAGTTCAACATGATTGGTCCTTTCATGGAAGACTGGATTTTTGGCAAGTTTCAGCGCCCCTTGATTGTCACAATACAAGGGGAAAGGTTCTGCTTCAGACATTCGCATGTCAAAAAGCATCCTTCGAAGCCAAACTGCCTCACAAGATGCTTTAATAGTTCCCCGATATTCAGCTTCAGTCGAGGAAAGAGCCACTACTTGCTGCTTCTTGCTAGTCCATGTAGCTACACCTATACCCAAAAGTAGATTTCATATCATCAATAAAACCTGCCCAATCTAAGTTTGTAAAGCCAATCAAATTAGGATCTTTGCACCTGCCATACAGAATGCCAAAGTCGGAAGTGCCTTCCACATATCTCAGCACATGCTTCGCTGCAACCCAATGTTCAGCTTTAGGAGCTGTCATGAAGTGAGAGATGTAGCTCACTGCAAAACTAAGATCAAGTCTAGTAGCAATGAGATAAAAGAGGCTGCCTACTAGTTGCCTAAATGTTGATTCATTTTGCACAAGTGAATTTGATTTTGCTGATAGTTTTAGCCCTTTCTCCATAGGTGTAGATGCAAGTTTGCAATCATTCATTATGAACTTATCAAGCAAACTGCAAGCATACTTGGACTAAGAGATGAATATGCTACCAGTTGTCTGCCAAACCTCAACACCTAGACAATAATGAAGAAGTTCCAAATCTGTCATGTCAAATGATTGACTATTATGTTTGATCTCCTCAATCAGATGTTTTGAGCTGCCAGTAATGATCAGGTCATCAACATAGACAACAAGCAAAAGAATATCATCACCAGGTTGTTTGACATACAAATTAGAGTCAGAAGGGCTCTTCTTAAAACCATGATCAACGAGGTATCTATCAATTTTCATGTACCATGCCTGTGGAGCCTGTTTAAGGCCATAGAGTGCTTTCACTAATCTACATACCTAGTGTTCTTTACCAACAACCTTGAAACTAGGAGGTTGTGTCATATAGACTTCTTCCTATAGATCACCATTGAGGAATGCACTCTTAACGTCCATTTGATGGACTTTCCATCCAAACTGGGTTGTCATAGCAAGGACAAGCCGAATAGTACTCATGTTCGTTGTAGGAGCAAAAGTCTCCTCATAATCAATGCCCTATGTCTGTGAGAACCCTTTGGCTACTAACCAAGCCTTATACTTATCAAGAGCTCTGTTAGCCTTGTACTTAACTTTATACACCCATTTGCAACCAATGGGCTTCTTCCCAAGTGGAAGATCGAAGAGGACCCAAGTGTTATTCTTTAGAAGGCTATGATGTTCAACTTCCATAGCCTTTTCCCACTCAGGTATGCCTTTAGCCTCAGAATATGTTTGAGGCTCAGAGATGTTGTGAAGGTTGGCCATAAGAGCAAAATTAACTATATTCTGCTACTTACTCTTTTTCCGAGCAGATCTACCCTCAATCAATTCATCATCATGAAGATCACTTATGGTTTTAGCATACCATTTCGGCCGGAGAGTAGAAGTACCAATATCTGAAATAGGAGGAACATCACCAGGGGTGGCTGGAACAACATCAGTTGGATTAGGATCCAGATTGTCCTAAGGAGGGGCGGGTGGTGGAACATTCTGCTGAGGCGCCTGCACAACTGTAGAATCAATCCCATCGAGTGGATTTAGGGGAAGACAAACACCCAAATCAAAAGCCTGCATAGACTAATCCTTAAGGCTCACAGAAGGAGAAGACCAGTAGAAGGGCCCACTATTTTCATCAACCACAACATCACGACTGAAGATGAGATGATCTGTATCTACATCAATCAGCCTACATGCCTTATGATTCTCACTATAACCAGTGAAAATGAGTTTCTGGCTTTTGGAATCCAACTTAGTGCATTTGGCATATGGAATCCACACATGAGCAGTAAAGCCAAAAACTTTCAGGTGGCTGATTTTAGGCTTGCGTCTAGACCAGGCTTCTTTAGGAGTCATCTTCTTAACAGCATGAGTAGGAGACCGGTTAAGAAGATAGACTGCAATGTAAACTGCTTCAGCCCAAAATTTCTTAGGGACATTTCTATGCTCCAACATAGAACGAGCCATTTCAGTAATGGTGCAATTGCGACGCTCAACGACACCATTTTGTTGAGGAGTGTAGGGTGTGGTAAGTTGGCGCTTAATGCCATGTGCAGCACAGAAACTGGAAAAGTCAGAAGAAGAAAACTTCCCCCCCATTATCAGACCTAAGAGTAACTATCTGAGAGCCTAACTCTTTCTCAACTAAGGCCTTAAACTGCTGAAATATACCAAACACCTCTAATTTGTTTTTAAGAAAGTACACCCACATTCTTCTACTAACATCATCAACAAATAACAAAAAAATACCTACAACCAGTAATTGAAGAAGTGTTCATTGGGCCACATACAGCAGCGTGAACCAACTGTAATGCCTTGGAAGCTAGCCATGAGTCACCGTCTAAGAATGGAGTCCGATGCTGCTTTCCAGCCTGACAAGCTTCGCATACTCCATGATTCTGAGTCTGAATCGTAGGTAGACCACCAACCAAATTATCTCTAGATAGCTGAGAGAGATATTGCATATTCAGGTGGCCATAACGCTGATGCCAGAGGTTGTTGATTGAAGTACTTTTGGCTTCCATAGCGTGCTCTTGAGAATCACCAGAATCAACAAGTCTATATAGACCACAATCCTCAAGTCTCTGAACAACTGTAGTGCGAGTCTCTCTATCAACAATGCTGCAAGTATGCATGCTAAAAACAATATCTAGCTGAGGAGAGTGAGTCATGATTTCACTAACTGAAAGTAAATTTAGCTCCATGCCAGGTACAAAGTATACATCAAGAAATATTAAATTTCTCCCTCCATAATGAATCTACAAGTTGCCCTTTCCGACAACAGTATACTCTTCGCCTCCTCCAAAGATAGCAGAATCTTTGAATGGCATGTACTCAATGAACCAATCTCAACGATGAGTGAAATGTCGAGATGCACCTTAATCAATATACCAGGCAGAGGATTTAACAGGATCTGCAGGACTCTTGGCCATAAAGGCATAGAACGCAAACTCCTTCTGCTCAGTGTGCTTTGCAACATGGGCTTTAGGTTTTGCCTCTCCTTGCTTGTTTTGTTCAGAAGCCAAGAGTTTCTGGCAATCTTTCTTCATGTGACCGTACTTATGGCAATAGTTGCACTAAACATTCTTCTTTTTGGAAGAATCTTGAGATTGAGCTTGACTGGGCTGTTGAGAGAGTTGATTCTTGCCCTTGTTCTTCTAAAATGTCTTGGCAGGAAATGCCTGTTCTGTGGAAGATGAACTAGCACTGCTACCAAACTGTTGTTTCCAACGATCCTGTTGCAGAAGTTAGGTGCAAAGTTCTAGAAACTTCAAGTCAACATTATTTGAGGTAATGTTGAGTGTCTCAATAAAGTGCTCATAAGATTTTGGTAGACTCTTCAGAGTGATGACTACCATATCTTCCCCCTCCAATTTCTGACCAGTAGCCTCTAGCTGATCACAGATGTCCTTGATTTTTGTCAAGTGCGCCTGCAGAGTTGTCTTCTCATCCATCATGATGGAGAACAACATGTTTTTTAGAAAGAACGCATGACTCTTGTCGAATGTTTCATGAAGATCTTTCAGAAGATCCCAGACTTCTTTAGCTGATTTGTCAGATAGCACCTGAGGCAACTAGTCATCAATGACCGACAATTTAGTAAGCATCACGGCTTCCCAATTTTGCTCATCAATTTTTTCCTGACCTGTATCCGTCGTTGTAGGACGTGTCTTGTTGCCCAGAACAATCTAGTCAAGACACCGATACTCAAATATTGTCATCATACGGTGCTTCCAGGTGTTGTAGTTGCGGTCGTTGAATTTCTAACTACCTTCCAGCATAGTGTGGGACAAAGAGGCCATTTTAAACAAATTCTGACAAAATAGAAGTACAAAACCCTCAAACTCAAAAATCTGTCAGAGGAAGGAGACACAAACCTTTGATTTGTTCACAAACAGGAAATTCAAAACACAAGCAATAGAAGACGACTCAGACCCACCAAAGAAGAGACACGTGCACAGCCAAGAGACGTAGCTCAGAAAAGACAACCCATGAATTTGTGAAAAATCTCATCAAAGCAGACATAGAAAACTTGAAAACCAAACGAGTAAAGAGTTGCACAGAAATTTTCACAAGAGCCCACAAAAGAACCTCACGCATTTTCTAATAAACACGATTTTCAAGAGATCGCTTGCGCCAAACCTTTGCTCAGAACCCACGAAAATGCAAAGAGATGTGATATAAAAAATCGCCCCAGAAAAGTGCGAGGCCGTGTGCAGGGAGCCTAAAGAAAAACCGTCAAACCCTTTTGCAGTCGCAACTCCAAAAAGGGCACGATTTTTCTATGAAAAAAATAACCCTCGATTCAACTGAAAAAACGTCTGGAAAAAACGTTTGAAACCCTTCACAGTAATACTAAAATCCCGCACGATTTTTCTTCACAAAAAAAACGCATTTTCAAAAGTCGCGATTTTACCAAAAAAGTCTTTGTTAAATCCACGAATCATGAAGACAACAAGACCACGAAGTCTCCTCAAAGAAAAGACTCAAAATTTTCCGCACAAAAAAGAAACGAAATTTCTACCATGTCCCCGAAATTGTAACGCTTTAATGCAAATAAAGAAAACAGCAAAATACAAAAAGAAATATTAGCAATTCGATATTATTATAATTATGATTATCATAAGATAATATTATAATTATGGCAATATTATAATTATAATTGTCAGATATTAAAATATAAATTTTGACAATTTAATTATTATTATAATATATAAAACTAATATACAAATAATAATAATAAATATAATTTAATAATGTGGGCAGATGGGCAGGCGAGTTGCCACATAGATTGTGGCAAGTCCGTTTTGAGTGGTGGGGCTGAGGTGGATGAGTGTTTTGGCAGCCGCGTAGGTAGGGGTTTCCATAAAAAACAGTATTGTGCGGCCTTCTCTATGATAGTACGAACGGGTGCAAGGAGTTATTATAAAATTTAATGGTTAAGTACCCACAGAGGCTTGGTTTGGGATTCAAAACGATTTGATATGATGGCCCCCCTCACATCTACATGTACTCATTCGCTTGAATGACGGCAGCATTAATTTTCGAAGCCTTTTTTGGAGAGGCACGTTGGCTTTGTATAGTGTGATAAATCAAGGTAGGTAGTGGTCATTTGGCATTCTTGCACGAAGGCGGTCAAGGTGAAGTTCTCTGCATTTCTTTCTCTCTACTTCATCTCTAGTTGTGGGTTTTGGGTGGCAGCCAATGGAGGAGCAGTTGAAGTTCGTGGTCCATATGCCATCAAATACGCTGGTGACTTTTGGGGAGGATACACCTACCTATCTGGACTACAAGTCTAGGCAGAATGCCTTCCGCGAAGTAACAAATCAACGCCTCAAGCAAATACTGCTCAACATTGATCCATTGACCGTGGTGGCAATGAAAATGGTTCTAAGGGGCATTTGGCCTTCCATGAAACTTTCAGGGTGAATTCGCAGATTGCTTCAAGATTCCTGGTGTCGGTGTTGGACATTCGCATGCGAAAGGCAGAGGCGAAGACCTTGGTATGCAAATTATTCAAAAAGGAACTTTTGGGTGGTTTGGACAAGGCCTTATATGCAGCATTACCTGGCTCTGGTGCTCCACGTCCATGTGATTTGCCACTGCTGAAAATCCCGAGCAAAGTTATCAAGTACTACCCCTTGTTGCTCGATTTAAAGGTCATGGCCCTAGTTCGACACAGGATGATCGTGCAATGGGGGTAAATTTCCTGAAGAAAGTGATGTTGATGGAGGCCGTGAGCGATTTCAAGTGGGTTCCAAAATTCAACGCCTTCGCCAAGGCTAATGGTTTTCTGTAAGCATAGGGTGGTCTCTAATTTTGCTTGGTTTTGTCAATTGCTAACATAGTCTGGTATGGTCTGTTGTCGGCTAAGTCTGAATGGTGGGTTGGCATTGTAGAATGCCAATTTTGTCAATGCAATTTGTATGGGGGTTCTTTGTCAGTTCTAATGCTGGTCATGGGGTTTGTGTCAAGGGTGTCAAGGTTTGGGCCTGGATGGCCCTGGTTGGGCTAAAATATTTTGGTAGTTCTAGTGCCAAATCTTAGTGACAGTCAAATACCTACATTGCAGACGCCTGTAAAATCTTTTTTGGCAAATTAATATACTCTCTTACGAAACAAAAAGATATATATATATATATAATTTAATAAAAACATATAATATATAAAATAATATTAATAGATTAATCTATTATCTAAAGTGCCCGACCATTACAAAGGAAGTTTATTAGCAATGTAAACAAAGTTAAATACATTTATTATTATGGGCCAACCCCTTGAGGATAATGACAAAACAGTGATTAAAGAGGAGCAGCGAATAATGTAAGAAGGGCACGAATATTTTCCAAGGAAAGGAATAAAGGAAGAGCTGGGGTTTGTTATCAATATACAGCAGCAATTCTAAGTTACAAAGATCATTAACAAGGAGGCAGCAACGATTTGAAGCATAAGGCAAAGATTATCATTAATCTATATCCCAGCAATTAATATAAGGAAATGAATCCGTTATTAAGTGGCAGTGATCAAGGTTTATGAAGAGTCATGTCCATTTGGGAGGACATCATCTTTCATAAGGGACGCATGTCTTCATAGAGATATGAGGAAATAAAAAAGTAATTGTGTTTGGAGATAAGGGGATATAGGAAAAATCTAGAATATTCTTTGGAGTATAGCAATAAGCATAAACTACAGATGTATCCAGAAATAAGAAGATTAGAAGACATGTCTTATGTACACCAGCAGCATTGTGTGAAGGAAAGAATTAATATATATATAATCAAAGCAGATTTGTGATGAAGATATTCCCAAGCATAGCAGCAGGTACGGGAATATAATATACCCAAATCAGGGAAGAAGGTAGGGAGAAGAAGGTAGAAACAGAAAGGGAAGATATATGCAGACATATAGACTTGTACAGAACCGAATTTTCTGAATAATAAAGCAGATGAGAGAAATAAATAATAAGATATCTGCTATATGTAAATACTGTTTGCTGCCACAATATTATCGGGAGATATAATAAGAAATCAGTTGCAAAGGACAGTGAGAAAGGAATAAATGAGGAAGCTGGAACTACAGCAGCAGACATAATCAGGTATGTTCATCATGATTGTGGTATGATATTTTATGTATTTTCTGTTTCTGTATATACAAAGGTCTACAACAACATAAGCATATTTGTATTCTATGATTTATATATTAATTATTGTTGTAGTATGTTCCTCTTATAGTATTATGTAAATGTAATACAGTTTGTAGATGAACAGGTTAAATATCTAATTATTGTGTGCACGGTATACTTGCAGAGAATTCAATATTTATTGGTCATGACAGTGATAGTCTGCACATATGTATGAATAGGAGTTATCAATATTTGTTAATATGAATGATGGATCTGTGTGTGTTTACATTATGGAATAATATTCATATTATGTCGTTGATTTAACAGTCGAGATCAGAATCTGTGTGTTTATATTATTCATATTATGTCATTGATCTGTGCTTACATTAGGGACTGATATTCATACTATCTGACTGTAAACAACTAGCCATGACAGGGGAGTTGAGGGCCTACGAGGAGGGGAAACAACATTGGGGTCACCCTCTAAGTACACCAACCCATATGGATGGCAAGGGCCACATGGGGCCAAGAGGGGTGTACTGCTCTTGGGCTTAGAGGGAATGACTATCCAGGACACCCTCCTATAGTTGCACCCTCAACCTCTTAATATGATTAAGCAATAATGGTTCTGGTACGTGGGAACGGTGGTAGGACGCCTCACTAGGCACACCACCCCATATGGATGGTGTTGACGGGTGTTTTATGACCACACCAACATAGAATAAAGTTTCCAATGGTCACTCTATCCTCTCTTGATCAAAATCTCCTGCATGCTAAGATTGCGAAAGATCGTGCATTCAACTCCAAGGTTCCTTCATGCAGTGGAAGTAGACTCAGTTGGCTTAATGTGATTTTCCGGTATTTCAAGGGGACTTACACAATTGTTCACTCAAAGAGAAAGGGGTTTTCAAGATTCGAAAGATTTATCAACGAAGCCCGAGTTTCCTAAACTAACCAGAAAATGCCGAATTTGAATGGTTGCAAAGATTAAAAATACTATAATCTACTCTAAGCGCGGGGTGTGGCAATCAATTCTCACAAACTTCAACCAAGCTTTGCTTTGCCTTACGTCGGACAGCTTCCACAAAACTAGTGCAATCTTCAAAGGGGGAACTAGAGATATTCAAATTACAATTTAAAATGAAGACACCATCACAACAACGCATACCAACATGTAAATCATAACTGAAGTTAGGTCCAAACAATTCTAGTTGACCACACAAGGCGAACCCACCATCAGTGAGCCTACTAGTGGTATGGATTAGTGAAGCTTGCTCAAATTAGCCACCACATTCCGCAACTATCTACTTGCATGAAAAAAAAAAAATCTATTTTACTCTATCCAAGTTCTACTTTAAGATTCTATGTGAATTAGAAGGATGAAGAAATCTTGCTAGCTGCCCACAACAAAAGATGAAATCACAAGCAATGACAACTCTTTTTATTATGGTAGTGTTCACAACAATCTCTTACAACGTATTCAATTGAAAACTTTCCTTCCTCTTCCTATCAATCTATACTATGCTATCAATCTATGCTCTGCTCTCTTCCTTCTATGCTATCAATTCCTATATGCACAAATGAGGGGGGATGCCCCTTTTATAGCTGCCCCAGTCCAACAAAAGGCTCAAATTCAATTATAATGAACGGCTCAGATCGAGCCACATAAGCCCTAGTCAAGATTTTCCCTAAAAATTGTCAGAAAGTGGACAAGTGGGGTAATAAATGAGCACATAATGCCCACTCTCTCCCTTTGACCACTATAAGCATTTAATGCCCACTATCTTCTCGAAGGTCCTCATCTACAAACGCGTTCCCATTGTCTTTCTCTTTGATTGCAAATTCGATGAATCTGGCCAACATTGCCTCAACCTCCTGAACTAAGATAGGTGGAATATGGTTGAGCTGAAATTCAAGCACCGTGACCGCTTGCCCTTGCTGAGTACATGATTTTCCCCAAGCAACTAAGGCATCCTGAGTGTTCTGAATGATGTTGGAGAAGGTCGAAATATTTTCAAAATCCACTTGGACAAATGACCTTACATCCGAAAAGAAAGGCTCCAATTTGTTCTTCAGGCCATCCACAGTCACCTCCTCTGGAGTAAGCCTTTTAGCAAACAAGGCTTCAAGCGTGTTCAAGACTCCCTCTTGAATATTTCCCATGGCCTTTCTAACTCTGGCTGATTCTGCCTGAGCTGTATCAAAGAAGCCTCGACCTGTGAATGTTGAAGAATACTAACCGGGGAAGTCATACCTGTCACCCTCCTAAATCACTCCTCCTTCGACCAGAATTTGTACGGGCATATGCATCAAGGCTGCCAAGCGAGGAATAGTCTTATCCTGATAAATGTGGGTTTCGCTCCAAGCTTCATCGACATTATCCATTCGCGTAAAAATACTAGAGGCCTGCTGAAAAGGATAGGCGAGATCATCTATGAACTTCTCTGCCTCTGCACGAATATGGCCAACCCACTTGTCTGCCTCTTGAGACATCTTCTTCAAATCTTCCAGGCCACTGACTGATTCCCTCAGAAGCTCAACTGGAAGATCAACTGCTAGATTTTCCTGTCCACACGGACGGGCTAAGTGTTGCACATAACCGATCAACATCTTATGTTCTTTCTTCAATCCTTTGTACTTTCCTTCCGTCCGGAGCAACCTATCCTTCAAAGCCTGATAGGAGCTATCACACTCCTCAATTATCTGAGCTCCAGTAGGGCGGCCTAACTCCACAGTAGTGACCACATAATTTTTATTGACAGCCTCATCTCGGTCACACTCTTCTCTGGGAACAGCCACATGGAGTGTGCGAGAACCAGACTTATCTGTGGATATCTTTGAGAACTTCCTAGCTCTCTTCTTTTCTAGTGGCCTACTGATTCTGCTGAGGAATTCTTCCATCTCGATTTTCAAGTCAATCTCCTCCTTAGGATCCTTTCTCACTCTTTCCCTGAGCCAATCTGGCACTACCTGCTACGGGTCACAAATAATAAGTGGTTGTTCCTCTCTTCCTTCCTCTTCACGCACTTCTTCTCTAATAATGTTCTGCTAAGGCTCATCAGTCTCCATCTGCTAAACATTTTCTCCTGAACCTCGAGCCTCCTGCCCCATAGTATTCTCATCTTCTAACGCTGTCTCAATCATTTGCTGGAAGCGGGTGTCTATTGTCGTCTCCTCTTCTTCTTCCTGCTGATTTTCTCTCCTAGGAGCGTTAACACTTAGACTATCTGGCTCTCTAAAAGGTGGTTGGTTTACCTCTTGAAACTCTTGCTCCTCGTTCGATCTATTTCTCTGGCTCCCAAACAATGACACCTCCTGCACACTCGAGGAGCGAGTCTGCGATGGTATAGGTGATGCTTCCTCTACCCTCTGAGGCACCTGCTGAACCTGCACTCCTCTCCGTGGTTTTGAAGCTTAGGTGACCTGTCTTCCTTTCCTAGCTCTTGGCGGCCTCTGGTCACCCATGAGATTGTAAGTGAGGGGAATTGATCTGCTTTTAAGTCTATTCACGTGCCTTTCCACCCAATTCCTCGTGAATGTCAAAACCGGTATGCATAATGTGTCTAAGTCTGTAATTTTGGTTCTAACCAATCAGGTAATGGGACCGCTATGTTTCTTACTGATTCAAAATTCGGCTACATAACATTCACGTCCTCATCTACTTGATCCAGAACTGGAATAATCTCACATTCTCTAATCATCTTCAGGGGTATTCTGGTAAACATTCTTCTTCTAACTTCAGCATCATCCATTGCATTAGCCCAGAAGTCCTCAATGTGTGCCTTGTGCCTATACTCCACACCCTGCACCATTATGATATTGCTGTAAGATTCAAAATCCTTCTTGCCAGTGTGGTATGAAAGATGGAAAAACTGCAACTCATCTTCAACTTCTCTGGTTGCCTGCAAGGATGGACAAACCTCATTTGAATTCCCCATGGTGATTGAGAAGTCCAACCCTCCTTTCTTCTTCTTTTTCTGAATTCTATCATAGGCAGTGAGCTGCCTAGATACTTCTAACATTACCATTCTATTTGTGGGGTATCTTGGTAATCTATATGGATATGACGTGAACCCCTGTAGCCTGGTATAAGTGAACTTTGGAAATTGGATAAACCAATATCCATATTCTTCGATCAACTCCTGAGCCTCTTTAGATATCCTTTGTTGAGTCCTCCGCTGAAGAATCCTGGCTATGTGCATGGTGAAGGCGTTGTTCACTCTTTTGTAGTTGGAGGTGTTGCTCAGGTGCAATTGTGGGCAAGCCTCGTAAATTTTGAATTGTTCAAGACCACATCCAATTGGTTCCTTATAGGTTATTCCCCTATACTTAGTCATTCGACCCAACATATATATCACATATGAGCTCATGTAGAACGTCTTAGTTCTCCTCAAATTCCTAAACTGCTCATCCAAATTGTCACTTATCATTCTTGCCCAGTCTACACAGTCTTTCCCTTCCAGCACAATCCCGATGTAGTAAAATATCCATGGCTCGAAGATGTATGATTGAGGGCTTCCACTCACTCGGCTGAGCATCATTATCAAATCACAATACTCCTACTTCACATCATCCGAGATAATCTGCTTGGGGAGCCTGGTGCGAGGAGGCTTGGGCTTCTGCATCCAAACAGAATTTATCATTCTAGCACATCTCTCGAAAGAAGAAGCGTACATCCTTTCAGCCCTCTCCCTTGCTCTGTATACCATCCTATCGGAAGTAGGAATTCCAAACACCTCTCCGATGGCTTCAAGCGTGAGATTGGCAAACAATTTGCCAAGGGGAAACAATAGTCCTTCGCTCTGGCCTATAGCAATTAGCGCATTCCATGATCAACTCTGGACACTGGATGGCTGGTGGAAAACCAGCAGCTGCATAAAGTCCACTCTTCATAATTTGATGCGCCGTGACTGATGGAGGATGACTACCTAGCCCATACATTCGACCTCTGAGAGCTCCAAGGTTGTATGAACCAAGATTCGTATCATTCAGCTCTCCCAACTTTGATGTAAATTTGGATTCAGGAAGAAATGTCTCGCTCAACTTCTTTATCACCGCCTGCCTGGATACATTGGCTTTGCTTGACTCAACATTGGCAGCCTTGCCTACAGCTTTGTTGACCCTTGCAGATGCCCCTGCACCAGCTTCAGCCATTCTGCAAAATAAAAGATAGGCATTAAAATTTAAACTTAGAAAATAAATCACCCCGGGATAGCTAAAATGTGGAGCAAACTTTGAAAATATGGAGCTTCAGCATTAAAATTCTAACTCCAAACCTTAACACTTTTTCCAGCAGTATAACTTTTGGCACTTAGAAATTACTTCACCCTTAGCACCTAGCTTGTTGATTTAAATTGCTCACTTCAGCAGCTTCACCTCAACACTTTTTTTTTCTCACTCTCGGAGCCACAACTTCACACTTGCAAATGGTAAGAAGAAATGAAAACTTTGTTGCTTAAATAATCGTGTGAAGGAGTTTATTTTAGCAAGTTCATTAAATTTCTCCCTCCACTACTTGGTAATTTCTAACTTTGGAGAGGTGATGGGCGAGTTGTCACCAAGACGGGTCCCATTCGTCATAAACTTTTCCCTTGTTGAAGATTCTTTCCCATGCAAAATTCAAATTTTCCCCTTTTAACTCTTTGTAACTCTTTGTTATTTTAATTCTTTTAATATTTCCAGCTTTGAAAATCTTACCCCCTTTTGATGTTGAAAAATAATCCCACACCTTAGAATATTTCACTTGGTGCATCTCATCACCTCCCTCTAGGGTGCATTTGAGGGGTCATGTTCTAGTTCGTGCCTTAGAATAATTTCCATCCAACATGCTCTTCTTGGGCGCATTTAATAGGGTCTTCTTTTATTTTCCTTGCCTTACAAATTTTTAGCATCTTGTTCACCTTGGGCGCATTTTCTAGAAACTTTTCTAAACTTCATATCTAGCATCCAATCCTTGTGCTAGGGCGCATTTACCATCATGTCATAGGGCGTATTTCCTCATGTCAAGCTAAGGCGCATTTGAAGGGTCATGTTCTACATTTCACGCCTTAGAAACTTTCATGCTATCTCACTCTTCCTTGGGCGCATATTGCCCTTGGTGTTCTCATCTTTCGTGCCTTAGAAAATTTAACGTCCTTCCTAGGCGCATTTGATAGGGTCTTCTTTTATTTTCCATGCCTTTGAAACTTTTCAAGCTTCCTTGTCTCCCTCTTAGGCGTATTTGAATACTTAGTCTATTTTCAACCTGCTCACCCTCGCTTTCTATTTTTAGTAACTTCTGAAGTCCCTGTGATTTTCAATCGTCTGCAACTCCTCAAGACTTGATGTTTTCCCAACGTGGTCCTCATGACTTGACTGACCTATTCACACCTACCTTTTGCGCTCACCTGCTAAATTTAGCCCTGTTCTAGAAGTGACTTACTAAAAATAGTAAGTATGCGGAATGTGCTCAAATTTTACCAGTAGATTCCTTGAAGGATTCTGATCGCAATGGGATACATCGGTTTTCAGTTTTTCTCGAGTTTTTCCCTTCATTTTAGGCATAAAAGTAGAAAACCCTAATTTTGTTGCATGCACTTCAATTGACCTCCGTTTGACGCCGTTTCAGTTGCATACCGCTCTGTTCTAGAGACTGGAGTTCTGGAGCTATTCTGGTGACATCATACCTGCCAAAAGTGGACCTGCTAAAAATAGAAAGTTCTCGAAATTCATTCAAATTTTGCATACAAGTACTTTGAAAGGGTTTAAACTCAACGATGTGATCAAAATTTCCAAAACCCTAGGGAAAGGTCCTAAACTAGGGCACCTGTTAAAAATAGCAAGTTCTTAGAATTGGCTCAAATTTTGCAGGTAAGCACTTTAAAGGGTCCTAAATCCAATGCAACAGTCAGATTTTCAAAAGCTCTGAGAAAAAGGTCACAAATTGAGTACTTACTAAAAATAGTAAGTTGTCAGAATTCAGCGAAATTTTATGGGAACCTGCCTGAAGCCTCCTAATTGCAGTGTTAAGCTCAGATTTCAATTTGCTCACTCAATTTAACCCCAAACCAAGCCTAAAGAATAAAAACCCTAATCTGATAAAACGTACTCCAGACTTAGCCAAAATTTCAAATTGGGCCAAAAAATGGGTACATCCCCGGAAAGATAGAAGGAACTAAGAGAGACTGTCACAAAACCACCCAAAACCAAAGCCAAAAGACCCGAAAAGGACAAAAATTAGGGGGTACCCATTTTGAATGGGGTGATGTGTGAAAAGGTCACAATAGATGGCAAGGGCCACATGGGGCCAAGAGGGGTGTACTGCTCTTGGGCCTACGATAGAGGGTTCTTTGGGCACCCTATCAAACCATTATGTGCAAGGAAGAATGAATTAGAAAAATCTAAAGAAGATTCAATATACTTATAAAAAGATGTTACTTTTATTTATAAATGTTTACTAACATATTTGCAGGTTTTAAACAGGTAATTGTATCACTAATCTTACTTTCCTTGCTTCCTTTACATATTCAAATGAGAGCATCATATAATATTATATTGTAAATATTTTCTAATTTTGTCTCACAGGGACCTAATCAAGTTATAGATATTCCCTAAACCATATTGATTTCTTGGAATCGATATTGATTAGGGGTTTCCCAAAAAGGGGACATTACAATTTCCAGATGAAAAAAAACACGAATTTTTCAAGGAAAAAAAATCGTGATTTCTAAAAAAAATCCAGAAAAAAAAAATGAAGAGCCCAGAAAAATTAAAAAATTTCCCACTCTGATACCATGTAACGGTGAAATCTTCAATGTATTAAAGAAATAGGCAAACACTCTTTAAATAGATTTTACAATACAGATGTTTCTAAAAACATAGTTTCTAAAAAGAAAGAGAATCGAAGAAAAAAATAGAGAGAATCTAAACTAATCTAATAAATTACAATATTGACCATTAATAATAATCTAAATATTAATTTAATAGGGTAGGGGATGGTCAAACATTCCCAAGATGGCCGGGGATGTCTCAAATGTCCCCCGACTGTCCGGAACATTGTAGACTGTGATTTATTAAAAAATAAAGCCCCAAATTTCAAAAAAAATTATTTGTTATTGTCTTTTGTGGGTCTCCACACCCCTCTTAGCCCTAAAATAACAAAAATGGGCCTCCCTATCTCATTTCAATTCATTTCTACATGCCAAAAAAGTTTGTAACTATGTTGGGGCCCAAACAAATACTTTTGAGCAAGATTTGAAGGTGCAATTGAAAAAACTAGCATTAGTGAGCAGCGAGGAGTGAGGTAGCAAAAAAAGTGAAAGAGATAAGTGAATCTTCCATTTTATTTTTTTCAGAGTTTAAAGGAAAAAATGTATGATTTGTTTTTATATTTTTAGTTTCCTCTTGTATATTGTTTATCAAAAAATAAGCATGAGCAGCAGCAATGAGAGTAGTGAGCATGATGAGATGGAAGAAAAAAAATCAAAATCAAAATGTGAGCATTTCAAGCTCACTTAGGGGTTCATCAGGGTGTGGGAGTGATATGAGTGAAAGAGGACAGCCACAAAATCCATTTGGGTGCCCTTCAGAAGTTTTAAAACCTTATGCAAAAGGCCCCTTTAATCCCAAAAAAACCTATTCTCCAATTTGTGACAGCCTTAGACAAAAAGAAAAAGAAAAATTCAGGGGTTACTAGAGTGTGGTTGTGTCACATTTGTAAAACATATTTTAGAGGGGGCTACACAAGAGTATATTGTCATCTATTGGGCTATATGAGACAAGGGGTGAAGATTTGTAAAGAGATAAAAGAGGATGAGAAGGTAGAGGTTCAAAGATTGCATATGGAGGCACAATCAAGGTCTACGAGTGTGCCAATGCCAATACAATCTGCAAAATCAATTATGCATATGCCCTCAATGGTTGGTAGTGGTAGTGGTAAGTTTCCACAAGAGGAAAGAGAAAGACTATTGCTATTGAGAAGGTGGGGACAATTACAGGTTTGTTCAATATGCAAGTACGGGATGTGGCACAGTCTTCCATTGCCAATTTTTTCTATGCCCATGCCATCCCATTCCATATAGCACATTCGCTTTACTTCAAACAGGCATTCAAAGATATAGCTTTTGTTAGTCCCTCATACACCCCCCCCAGAGAACATAAATTATCCTCCTTGACAAAGAATATTCCAAGGTAAGTTTGATGATGGACATGAGATAGAGTTGGATTAGGACAAGCTACTCTATTGTCTTGATGGTTGGATCGATATTAGACATTCGCCACTCATCAACATCATAGTCATATGTTCATGTGGCTCTTATTTTCTCTTATTTTCTTAGAGCTATTAATTGTTTTGGGAAGCACAAGGATGCAAAATTCCAACTTCATATCTTGAGAGATGCCATAGAGGAGGTTGAGGCCTCAAATATTGGTCATTGATTTGGCACATGTGTGCAAATTAGTTGGCTTGATAGTGGAGAGTGCTTACAAACACATCTTTTGGACCCAATGTTTATGTGTTGAACAACACAAAGACATATTGGGTGCAGCAAGTGGTGACAAAAGCTAGAGATATTCTGATGTTTATTTGCAACCACCACACCTCACTTGTTGTCTTCAGGTTGTTTTCAAAGAAGGAATTCCTCAAACTTATCGAGACAAGGTATGCCACTTATTTGATTTTGTTAGGGAGGATGTTGTTGAGTATTTTGTCATTGATGTCAAGGTGCTTACTTGCTTGAGCTGGTTGGTTGTTTGCTTGAGCTCCTCAGTTGCGTGCTTGAGCTACTTGGTTGTCTACTTAAGCTTCTTGCCTGTTTGCTTCAGCTGGTTGCTTGCCTACTTCAGCTGGTTGCTTGTCTACTTCAGCTACCTACCTGTATGTTTGAGCTGCTTGTCTACTTATTTCATCAGCATAGCTTGCCAAGTGAGGTTGCCATATCAGCCTTTGTTTGTCAGACCTGAAGTGTATTTGCCAAGTCATATCTCATGCAAGATTTTTGAATGGTCAAAGGTTGAGTAGAGTTTTGTAATGCCTATGCATAAATCCTAGCGACTTGTTTAGTGCGACGGCTTATACATTCAATATTTTCGGCTTCAGCAAATTCATTATTCTTGGCAGCTTGAATATTAATTTCAGATTCTTTTCTTTATTTCTAACAACTCCTCTATTGGCATTGACTTTATTGTGAGTGGGGTGGCAATTCCTTTTCTAGAGGTTTCAATTATTTCATGTTATAAGCAGACTGTTTATGGACGTGTTTTCTCAAAATGGCGATAAAGATTGTGTCTAGGTGTGACGGTTTCAAAGCAGGTATCGTGGTATTTCCCTTTTAAAAGATACTCTACCTTTTGTATGGTGCGAGTCATTTTATGAGATATGCTGAAGACATGTTGAATCTACATCGCTTTTATTCATTGCAATAAGCAAAAGTAACGGTTTCATATATATCAACTCCACTTATTAAAGAGGCGTGGTGCATGAAGACTTTGATGCACGAGTTTTGTTCAATGCTTATATTGTATATTCTCTTTAATTTGAATATATATAGCTTCTAGACAGTGTGATAAAAAAAATGTTGTGATTTCTATCAGCGCATAATGTTTAAAGGGTGAGGATATACGAGCTGTGTATTATATATAGTCTTTTTGAGTCATTCAGCTATGAAGCGAATTTATGGTTTAAAAGAGATGTTTTGTTTTTTGACGGACTAAGTGTGTGTGCATGATGTGTACATTTTAGAAGAGTCTCAAAGCCGGATGATGTTCATTTTCATTATGGAGCTTGATCAATCCACTATGGACGTCTAGGTCTTCCATTTTATGAGCAGTTGATGCTATATATCTGCAAGGTTGGATTGAGCACTTATGTTCCCATTGATTGGAGGTCAATTTGAATGAATGATTTGAAAGGGGTGATTGAACAAATTGCAAGTGTGAGGAGTTTATTTCCTCTGTGTTGGACGTTGAGTTTATTTTTCTTGCTGAGTCATACCTTGCATTGCTGAGGCGTGATTTTTAGTTTGTTTGTGAGGTGTGGTGAAGTGCTAGGAGTTGCCTGGTTTTATTGGCAGGGACGTGAGGAGTGAAGATAGCTAGTGCCAAACCATTGTGATATCCTTTTTGATCTGTTGTTACTCTCGAGCGAGTTTCTAATGAAGTATTATTGCGGGTATGCACCATGATTCTGTTTTTATGGAGCCTGATGTTTTAAAAGGTCTTTGCTTCATTTGTGAGAACGGTATGCCTACATTCTGAGAGTGACTGCGATTTTTGTATGGAGCCTTTGCTAGTTCGATGAATTTTTATTGAGCAAAACTAGGTGATATCGTGGTCCTTTTTCAACACAATACTTTATCATTTCTGGTGGTGTGTAAAGCTTTCCTTAGATTCGAACTCAGAATATATATTCATGGCTATGTGCGTGGATGTACTACATGAGTGGCTTCTTCAAGGGTTGAAGTTTTGAGGCAGTGTTTGAAATCAAAATTGCGAGTTTTGTAGTGTGATAAGAGCAGATGTTTTTATTCAGATAGTTGCTATTGTTACAATCAAAGGTGGTGTGGTTTGTGTTCAAATTTGAAGTATTGATAATTCTTTGTTTGAGAAGTTTATATCTTTAGACAGTGTGTGTAAGTATAAGCCTCACAGTTCATGTGAAGGCAATGTTTGAATGCAGTGTTACAGACTTGTGAAAAGTTGCTTTGTGAGTTG
The DNA here is from genome assembly GCA_007258455.2 of Sequoia sempervirens. Classification (NCBI taxonomy): domain Eukaryota; kingdom Viridiplantae; phylum Streptophyta; class Pinopsida; order Cupressales; family Cupressaceae; genus Sequoia; species Sequoia sempervirens. The sequence goes on along the minus strand of VDFB02254890.1, from coordinate 21,635 downwards.
GTGCTCACGCTGAAGTTGGTGCTTCAGCCATTCAGAGTTGGTGCCCCAAGGGAGAGTTGGTGCTCTCAAAGAGTCGGTGCTCTCGGAGAGTTGGTTCTCTCAATGAGTTGGTGCTCACTTGTAATCTGGGTTGGTGCCCATTGTTGATAATTAAAGCAATATCTTGCCGTGGTTTTTTACCCGAAAGGGTTTCCACGTGAAATCTGGTGTTCTTCATATTTGATGGTTGCTGTTAATGTTTTGATTTCTGATTTATATGGTTTATATGGTTTAAAGTTTTAAAGTTCGAAATACCGATTCACCCCCACTCTACCCCCCCTCTTAGTATTTCTTGTTTTGGATGTTTGAGGTGCAAGAGGCTCTACAGTTGATAATGGTTAATTCAACGTGAAGTAGATGGTCTATTGTAAACATTGCAGAAGGAAAAAATATTAAGCAAAAAACTCTTAATGATGATTGGTGGTCCGCTATGAGGTAAGAAATAGTTGATTTTTAATAGCTTGCTGATTTTATTAATAAAATTATAATTTGATTGCTCATTTTATTATTAAATTTCTACTTCTAATTTTCTAACTTGCCTTTTTTCAAGTTTTTGTTTGCAGCTAGATTTGTTCCTTTATCTTACCTATTGTAGATATCATTAGATATGTTGATACAAACTCTCCTAGTCTTGGAGAGACTTATGAGACATTTGACAACATGCTTGGGAAAATGAAGCAAGCGATTTGTAACAATGATTTTGATTTGGGATTATATGAGCAATATATTAAGCACATTGTGATGCAACAGTGCAACACTATGAACACCCCACTTCATATAGCAGTCTTTGCTCTAAATCCCAAATGGCATGCACCAAAGGCTAGTAGGTTGCCTCCTTATAATGACGAAGAGCTGAAAGAAGGGTTAATGAAGGCCCTTTGAAAAATGTATTCAATTGAGGAGTCAAGTTGACTTCGCACACAATGGCTTGCCTTTACTAATCTTTGTGGCCTAACATTCAACAAACCAAAGGCAAAGATAGACAGAGCTACATTAGCTCAAACTAATCCTATTTGATGGTGAACATGACACAACAAGGGTACACCAAAGTTGAGGGCGCTCGCTATTCACATCCTTTCATAGGTTGCTAGTTCCTCTACTACGGAGAGGAATTGGTCCGCATACAACTCCATTCACTCTATCAAGAGAAATAGGTTGACCTCGAGACAAGCAAAGAAGTTGGTGGTTGTGCACAATGCTTTGTATTGCAAGTATGAGCATGTTTGGTGGTGTTGTCATTAATGTTGTCATTGATGTCAACACTGTTCAGTATGTTGCAGATTGTGCATGTATAGTTGAGATGTTGTTGAGATGTTGTGAGTACATGGAGCTATCTTTATGATGTTGCAGATGTGTTGAATTGATAAGTTTCCAAGTGCTTTTGAGAAAATTAATAAAGAGAGAAGTTAGAGTTATGAATGTGTTCAAAATGTGCTCCAGTATGTGCTCCGCGTTTCTCCTGTGTTGATCATATGCTTGTGTGGATCTGAAGGTTTGTTGATAAGTGATATGTTGGTGATATCTCCTGATTTGTAGCTTCTGGGTTGATGGAATATGAAAGTTGTGTTCACCAGTGTGTGAACCGTTCTAGCAGAGTAAGTTTTTTGTGGACTGGGAGAAATGTTTTTGCTCCGTAGTCCTCCATTGTTCTGTTTCAGATCTTGCGGATCTGGAATATGTCTTATAATGGTTTTCTCTAGGTTCTAGCAAAGACTCTTGTGGTTTGGTGATCCGGAAGTTGATCCGGAAGTTGAGTATCAGAGTTGTTGTATGTGTAAGCACAGTCCGGATGAACTAATGGAAGGTGTTTGGTGTTTGAAGGTTGTTACACTTGTTGCAGACGTATCTGAAGGAACCCGATATGTGTTCTCGTGCATATTGAAGTGTGTTACGTTATACGTGTGTCATCTTCTTGTTGGAAAGTGTGCACATCAATGTTCATTTGTGTTTTCATTAGGTTTGGCCGACCTAGTGTTTACACTTCATTTGAAAAACAATTTAATTAAGGAAGCGTGTGGTTGATCTGAGACATTATTCTTTTGGTCTTGGTTAAGTGTTTTATTGGTCCACCCTCATTCCTTTCCACCGCAGGAATGTTGAGTTGCCGACCTAATTCAAATTTATGAAATGAAGCTCATGTGGCCGACCTTGGAGAAAATTTCTAAGGTTGAAGATGGTATAAATGCAAGTTGAATTGCAAAGGATGGTGTGATGCAAAGTAATGAAGTAAGCCACAAAACAAAATAGCAGAAGTGTGTGAAAGAGAGTTGAGGCAGCAGTACTTCATTGTGTTAGATTCCTGAAGGCAGTGAGTTGAAAGTTTCTACAATCTTCTGATCAAGGTTGCGGATGTGTGCAAATTGTTGTGGTGGATCTTTTGTTTCTTTTGTATCTGTAGGCAGTGAGCCTCCTGTTAGTTTTAGGATTAGAAATGCAATAAGCAGAAAAACTCAACACATAAGAACAATGAACACCAAATTTACCCTGGGAAAACTCTCTTGCTCGAGGGTGAAAAACCCAGCAAGATCTTATATAAATTAGAAAAATATCAGTGACCAAAAAGGCCAAATACAATACAATGGATCTGCACTTGCATATGGTGCAATTTCTTGAATACACAAAATATCTAACTCTTCTGCTTGAGTCAAATTTGTTGCTCTTGAAGGGAAAATTTGCTGCTGAAGAAAATACAAATTGGAATGGATCAATTGAAGCTCAAATGAGGAGATACCTTCTCCTATATATACAAGCTAGGCAACCCATCATCTAGAGCTGACCTTGAACAATATAATATTTTTGTTTAACACAAGATAGGCCGACCTGCCTAGGCTTAGGGAAATATCTCCCGAAGCTACACAACACTAACACCTCCCTATTGGACAGTGAGTCATTTCTGTAGGCAGTGAGCCTTTGTATCTGGACAGTGAGTCCTCTTTTGGGCAATGAGCCTTTGTATCCGGTTTTGCAATCTCTTTATATTGTGAGTTAATCCTCACCGTGGTTTTTCCCTCATTGGGTTTTCCACGGAAAAATCTAGTGTTCATTGTGTTGATTTTGCTTTTTGTTATTTGCATTTCATATTCATACTTAATAGTAGAACAGTGTGGTTGTGAAGTTAATAAGTGTTGAAGTTTTGTTTAGTTTTGGTGACAACTGATTCACCCTCCCCCCACCCCCCTCTCAATTGTCCTGCACCTTTTTAACAATTGGTATTAGAGTTGTGGTTCCTTGGTGTAGAGCTTAACCGCTTAAGGAAGATCCGATGGCGCATAAGTTGGTGATCCCTATGTTCGATGGAACTGATTACAATGACTGGAAAGTGCAAATGAGAGGATACATTATCTCTCTTGGTTATAAGACCTGGAAGGCTGTTGAGACGAAGTATGTTGCTCCGGCGAGTGACCCTACTACTACAGATGAGGCTTCTGCTTATGAAGAGAATGAAAAAGCGAGGTATGCTATTTTCAGTGCTTTATCTAAAACTGAGTGAACTAAGGTTCTTTCTTTAGGCACTACTCATGAAGTCTAGAAGAAGTTGGAAGAACTGTATGAAGGAAATGAAAGAGTAAAATTGACAAAGAAGTTGGCGGCAAAGTGCAAATATGAGAATCTGAAAATGGAAGAAGGTGAAGATTTTAGAAGCTATTTCCAGAGAGTTGAACTTACAGCAAATGAACTTAGGAATCAAGGGGGAAATCTGACTGATGAAGATATAATTGAGAAGATCATAATAACCCTCCCTGATTGTTACAGTGATAAGATCTCAGTGATTGAAGAAATGTATGATCCTAAGAAATACACTAAAGAACAGTTATTTGGCACCTTGACAACATTTGAGATGAGAAAGTTCAGGAAAGAAGAAAAGACAAAAACAACATTTAAAGCAACAAAGACTGAGGATGATCCGGATAGTGATGGTTCTGATGAGTTGGAAGCGAATTTCACTAGGAAGTTGAAGAAAGGTACTAGTAAGTATAAAGGTATATTTCCCTTTAAATGTTTTAGTTGTGGTAATATTGGTCATTATGCTTGAAGATGTCCGAATAGAGTTGTACATAAGAAGAACAAGGATCACAAAGATAAGGATAGAAAGCATAAGAAATATAAGAAGTTGTATTATGTTAAAGAAGTTGGAATCTCTGATGATGAATCTGATTATGAGGGTGATGATAGTGAATGCTTGTTTTTAGCTTTCGAGAATAAATCTGTCTACTAACCCTGGAAAATGTGCAAGAAAGAATGCCCCGGAGAACAAAAAGAATGAGATAGAAGGTACTTTAGTTATTGCATTTCATGCTAGACAGGATGAAGACTACTAGGTGACTAACAGTGGATACTCTAATCACATGACCGAAGATAAAAGTAAGTTTACTAAACTTGAAAAGCATGATGGTGGTTTAGTCATGTTTGGTGATGATTTAGGAGCAAAGATTGTTGGAAAAGGTTCTATTAGTTTTGATGGAATTCATAGCACTGATTGTTGATGTTATTAGTAGCGTCGGGCTGCTTCTTCCATATCCGCGATTGGTGACAATTCAAATGTAGCCTAACGGCTAATTGAATTGTATTTATTATGATCAATATCCTGCTCTTGGCCGACTTGAGACGATTGAAGAGACACGTCTTTCATTAAATGATATTTAATATTTGTTTGTTGAGGCCGACCCATCTCTAATCGGCGATTATATTGGAAAGTCGTCACACTTCATAAAGGCTGACATTATACTTGAAAGGACGCATCCATTGAAGTCTCCTCATTCGAGTTGTATATAAGGGAAGTGTCATTCGATCATTCAAGCATTCAAGCAATCAATTTTTCATCAATTCATATAGTTCGATATTCTCAAGTGCAAGCAAGAGTAAAGGAGAAATATAATAGTGCAGATCGATATTATTGCAGAAGGCTGAGTTACTTCATTGCTGGGTTAGCATCAAATTGTGGTGCTCATTCTTGGCCTTAATATCGGCCTCTTTGTAAAGGAGACAATTGTGTTGACATTTCAATATATAAGTGATATATTGTTGCTGGGTTTTTCTCCCTCAAGTGGAGGGTTTTCCCAGGGTATCTAATGTGTTCTTGTGTCTGATTTTGAATTAATTTTTGTGCATTAAATCTGATCATATAACTAACATGGTATCAGAGTGGGTTTGAAGGAGATCGTGATCAGATTTGTTATTGCAGCAATACTCTCTATTCTCTTTTTCATATCTTTGTCTATCTCTATTTTAATCAAGATGGTGAACGGTCTTAAAATTGAGGATAGACTCGAGGGAGCATCCAACTACACATCATGGAGGTTCAGAATCATGCTCACCTTGGAAGAGAATGATTTGGCTGAGTTTGTGGAGACCAAAGTTCCCGAACCTGAGGAGGAAGAAGAGAAGTTGCAATGGAGGAAGAAAGACATCAAAGCAAAGAAGATGTTGGTTGATTCCGTTAAAGATCATATTGTTCCGATTGTCTCCAAGTTGAAGATGGCAAGGGACATGTTCAAAACATTGGAGGAGATGTACAAAATCAACAACACCAGTCGGGCACTTGCACTGAAGCAACAACTACACCATGTGAAGATGGCGAAAGGAGAAATAGTGATTGCCTATTTCATGAGGATTTCGGAATTGAGAGATCAGCTCTCTACAATTGGTCATGTGATTGATGATAAAGACCTGACCATGCTTGCTCTCAATGGTCTTCCTTTATCATGGGAGTCCTACATTCAAGGAATCAGTGCAAGATCCAAACTTCCTAAGTTTGATCTTTTGAGGGCCAACTGCATTCAAGAGGAGTCAAGGTTGGTGACTAGAGGCGTTGGTCAAAGTTCAACTAATGAAGATAATCATGCTCTCGCCTCTCACTCTTCAAAGAAGAAAGGAAAAGATGAGAAGAAAGGATTCTTCAAGAGGAATCGAGATAAAGGAAATGATGGTGCTCCCGCATTCAAGAAGAAGAGAGACTTATCCAAAGTCCAATGCTTTAGATGTGACAAGTATGGTCACTTTGCCAAGCATTGTCCATCCAAGCCTAAGCAACAGGCCACCGTTACAGATGTTGATGATGCCTCTCCTTAGAAGGACTCTTGTGAATACTTATTCTATTCGGCATTATCAAGCAATGTACCTATAGACACCAACACTTGGCTGATCGACAATGGTGCTTCTCGACAAATCACTGGTTTTAAGGAGCATTTATCAAGCTTGGTGGAGAGAGATTCTTCCGAACAAGTCATTATTGGAGATGATGCTAGCTACTCCGTGAAAGGGATTGGGACCTCTACTCTCCATTTGGATTCCAGCATTACACTATAGTTATGTGATGTCCTTTATGTTCCAGGAATCAAGCGTAATCTTATCTCCATTTCAACTTTAGAAGATAAAGGATATCAAGTTGCCTTCTCCAAAGGCAAAGTACTTGTGTGGACGAAGAATTCCAACTTCAAGACTGCTCAAGTAATTGGTGTTAGACATGAGAGCCTCTATAGGCTATGTACTCGTCCACTTCAGGCCTTAGTTCATGATAATTCAAGCTTGTGTGATCTTTGGCATCGAAGATTGGCTCATCTTCACTTCCGGGCTCTACCTATCATGGAGAAGATGGTCTCGGGTCTTCCGAAGTTCAACCAGGAACATGAAGGTACTTGCAAAGGCTGTGCAATGGGTAAGAATACCAAAGCTCCATTTCATAGTAGAGAAAGTAAATCTAAATGTATTCTAGATCTCATTGATTCTGATTTATGTGGTCCAATGTTTGTTCCTTCTTTGAGTGGTTTCTTGCATTACATTCTTTTTATTGATGACTGCTCTAGAAAGACTTGGATTTATTTTTTGAAAACTGAAGAATTTGAGGAAGTGTTCGAAAGGTTCAAGGAGTTCAAAGCTCAGGTAGAGAACCTTTCCGGGAAAAGAATCAAAGTCCTCAGATCTGATAATGGAGGAGAATACACTTTTGGCAGCTTTCGGAATTTTTGTGTTGAAGTTGGGATTAAGAGGGAGTTTTGTGTTCCCTATAATCCTCAACAGAACGGTGTTGCAGAGAGAAAGAACAAATCGATCATGGAAGCAGCAAAAGCCATGATCCATGACCAGGATCTGCAAACCTTCCTATGGGAAAAAGCTTTTAGGACTGCAGTCTATGTTCAGAATAGAAGTCCTCACAAAATCTTGGAAAGCACGACTCCTGAAGAAACCTTTACTGGAAAGAAGCCAAAGGTGAGTCATTTGAGGATCTTTGGATGTCCAGTTTATGTTCATATTCCAAAGGAAAAGAGAACAAAGTTGGAGCCTTCTAGCAAGAAGGGAATATTTGTGGGCTACAGTGAGACATCAAAAGCCTACAGGATATACATTCCAGGTCAAAAGTTGATCAAGGTCAGTAGGGATGTCACATTTGAGGAAGATGTTGCATTCAAGAGATCCAAGGGTACTCATATGGAGATCGATAATGAAGAGTCTCCTCAGGATATGGAAGTTGACCATACTCCTGAGATTCAAAGGGAGATTTCAGATCCAAAGGAAGATATTGATCCAGTTGAGCCCTTGGAACCTACTGATGGGCCTACCGATATTGTGATTGGAAGAAAAAGACCTCTTTGGGCTAGGCAAACTATGCAAGAGGCAGAAAGGTTTGCAACTCCGAGAGCTACCTTCAGAGAAAGCAAAAGGCCACATAAGTTTTCCAGTTATGTTGCTTTGATGAGTCAGATTATTGAGTCTGAGCCTTCCAATGTTGAGGAAGCTTCTAGTCAACAAGTTTGGAAAGATGCTATGAATGAGGAGTATCAGTCAATTCTCAAAAATGATGTCTGGGACATCGTTCCTAGACCCGAAGGCAAATCTGTGGTATCTTCAAAATGGCTCTTCAAGATCAAGCATGCGGCTGATGGGAGCATTGAGAATTACAAGGCAAGATTTGTGGCTAGAGGGTTCTCACAAAAAGAGGGAGTTGACTATGAAGAAACATTTGCTCCTATTGCTCGCTACACTTCGGTCAGAACCATTATTGCCATTGTTGCATCTAGAGGATGGAAGATTCATTAGATGGATGTCAAGACAGCTTTTCTGAATGGTGTGATTGAGGAAGAAGTTTATATCGAGCAACCTGATGGATTTGAGGTACATGGGAAGGAGTCTCATGTTTGCAGACTGAAGAAGGCCTTGTATGGTCTTAGGTAGGCTCCTCGTGCATGGTACGAAAGGATTGATCATTACTTGTCAAGTTTGGGCTTCTCTAAAAATGATGCGGACTCAAATTTGTACTTCAAGGTAATTGATGGTGAAGCATTGATTTTGGTTTTGTATGTTGATGATTTGATTTTGGTTTTGTATGCATTACTTCCTTGGCTTAGAAATTTGGCAGAAGCCAGATGAGATGATTCTAAGTCAAGGGAAGTATACTATTGATATACTTAAGAGGTTTGGTATGATGGATTGCAAATCCATGTCTACACCTATGGAGACCAACCTACATAAGTTAAAAGAGGTTACAGCTAGTTCAGACTTGGTGGATCCTACGATGTACAGGCAGTTGATTGGGTCCTTGATGTATCTAGTTAACACTAGACCAGATATCTGTTATGCTGTGAGTGCACTTAGTCAATTCATGTATGAACCGAGACAGATCCATCTTGTTGCAGCTAAACATATCTTGAGATACTTTCGTGGCATAGTTGGATATGGGTTGAGATATTCTTCAGATGCGGACTTGGAGCTGCATGGTTATACTAATTCTGATTGGGCAGGGAGTGTTACTAATCGGAAGAGCACCTTTGGATGTTGCTTCAGTTTGGGATCTACTATGATTTCCTGGTGCAGCAGGAAACAGTCATCTATAGCATTGAGTACAGCAGAGGCAGAGTATATTGCAGCTTGTGTGGCAGCTCGGGAAGCAGTGTGGCTTTGTAAGCTCCTTGCAGGATTGTTTGGACAATCAATGGAGCTTACTATCATTCATTGTGATAACCAGAGCTGTGTGAAGCTTTCTGTCAATCCTGTGTTTCATGACAGAACCACGCATTTTGAGATTAAATACCATTATATCAGAGATATGGTATTGAGGAAAGCTATACAGTTGAGGTATATCAACACTGACAAGCAGACGGCAGACATTCTCACCAAGCCTCTCTCCAGGATAAAGTTTGTGTACTTTCGAGATAAGCTTGGTATGGTGGAGAATACAGTCTTAATTGAGAAGGAGTCTCAGTATCAGTGATCCTCTTTAATGAGTTCTTCTCTGTGAGAGAAGTTCGAGGTGAAATCCCTTGTTAATGAGTTCTTCTCTGTAAGAGAAGTTCGAGGTGAAATCCCTTGATTCCACCCTCTGGGAGAGCCATGGTGGATGTCATGTGTGTGACTCCATGACAGCATCACGTGAGAGAGTCTGTGATGATTTTTCTTGTACTTGTGTTTCACCCTCTGGGAGAGCCATGGTGAAAGTCATGTTGAGGTGACAACATCATGCAAGTGATGAACACTTGTATATACCATAAATGGTTGTAGCTATTATGGTTGATATCATGTTGAGGTGATATCTGATATCACGATGAGGTGATATCTCTCTTTTCCACATATGGTTGTAGCCATTGTGGTAGACATCACGATGAGGTGATATGTCTTGTGCAACTGGAAGTATCATCCCTAGCTGAGAGGGAGTGTTGATATTATTAGCAACATCAGGCTGCTTCTTCCAGATCCGCGATTGGTGACAATTCAAATGTAGCCTAACGGCTATTTGAATTGTATTTATTATGATCGATATCCTGCTCTTGGCCAACTTGAGACGATTGAAGAGACACGTCTTTCATTAAATGATATTTAATATTTGTTTGTTGAGGCTGACCCATCTCTAATCGGCGATTATATTGGAAAGTCATCACACTTCATAAAGGCCGACATTATACTTGAAAGGACGCGTCTATTTAAGTCTCCTCATTCGAGTTGTATATAAGGGAAGTGTCATTCGATCATTCAAGCATTCAACTTTTTCATCAGTTCATATAGTTCGATATTCTCAAGTGCAAGCAAGAGTAAAGGAGAAATGTAATAGTGCAGATCGATATTATAGTAGAAGGTTGAGTTACTTCATTGTTGGGTTAGCATCAGATTGTGGTGCTCATTCTTGGCCTTAATATCGGCCTCTTTGTAAAGGAGACAAGTGTGTTGACATTTCAATATATAAGTGATATATTGTTGCTGGGTTTTTCTCTCTCAAGTGGAGGGTTTTCCCAGGGTATCTGTTGTGTTCTTGTGTTTGATTTTGAATTAATTTATGTGCATTAAATCTGATCATATAACTAACACTGATAATGTATATTATGTAAAGAGTTTGAGGCATAACCTTTTGAGTGTTGGACAGATGTGTAGCAATGGTTTTAAGCTTGTGTTTTAGAATAATACCTGTGAAATTAGAAAAGGATCCGGAGATATGGTTGTTGCTGGAAGGAGAACTCATGGAAACATCTATCAGCTTACGGGCGTTGATGGTCAATGCCTTGTATCTCAAGCTCAAGTCAATGAAAGTTGGTTGTGGCATCGGAGGATGGGACATGTAAATTTTGATAAATTGGTCAGGATCAGTTCAAGAGATGTCAGTTGGGGAAACAAACAAGATGCAGTTTTAAGGGAAAAGAGCACTCTACTATCGGAATGTTGGAATTAATTCATACTGACCTCTGTGGTCCAACTAGAACTGGAAGTCTAAATGGTGACAAGTATTTCATGCTCCTTATTAATGATTATACTCGAATGACATGGGTTGCTTTTCTTAGAGAAAAGACTCAGGCTCTGGATAGATTTAAAGTGTTCAAAGCAAGAGCAGAAAATGAGGTGAACCTGAGAATCAAATGTTTGAGATCTGATAGAGGTGGAGAATTCACTTCTAGTGAATTTAATACATTTTGTGAGCAGCATGGCATAAAAAGACATTTCCCTGCTCTAAGAACCCCTCAGCAAAATGGGGTAGTTGAGGGGAAAAACTGGACGGTACAGGAAGCTACAAGAACCATGATGAAAGAATCAAATATACCAGATATGTACTGGAGAGAGGCAATACACATTGTTGTTTATGTTCTTAATAGAGTTCAGATTAGAGGCAACAACACAAAGACTCCTTTTGAGTTATGGATTGGTAAGACTCCTACTGTGAAGTACTTTAAGGTATTTGGAAGCAGATGTTACATTAAAAGAGATGATGAAAATCTTGGAAAGTTTGATGGTAGATGTGATGAAGGAATTTTTCTTGGATACTCAACTACTAGCAAAGCATATAGATGCTTCAATAAAAGATTGAGGAAGATTGTTGAAAGTGCTAATGTGAAAGTTGATGAGGACATGCACAGACCTATTGAGATAAGAGAAGTTGAACCTGATGATCCTATCTGTGGACAAGTACCTGAAGAGAATAAGGAGAAGGAAGAAGAAAAAGAAGAAGAACAGGTTGAAGTAGAAGAAATCCCGAAACCTGCTGTTAAGACTCCTAAGTATGTGTAGAAGAATCATTCGAAGGAACAGAGAATTGGAGATATGAGTGAAGGTCTGAAGACAAGAAGTAAAGTAGCAATTGAGGTAAATCTGTGTTTACTTTCTAAAATAGAACCTAAATCTATGAGTGAAGCATGTGAAGATGAGAGTTGGGTTAGAACTATGAAAGAAGAATGGCAGCAAATAGAAAAGAAACAGACATGGGAATTAGTCCCTAGACCTGTGAATAAGAATGTAATTGGTTCAAAATGGGTGTTGTGGAATAAATTGAATGAAAAAGGTGAAGTTATAAGAAATAAGGCAAGACTTGTATGCAAGGGATACTCACAAGTTGAAGGCATAGACTTTGAAGAAACATTTTCCCCTGTGGCTAGAATGGAAGCTATTAGGATGTTTTTGGCATTTTCCCACAAAGATTTCAAAGTATATCAGATGAATGTTAAGTCAACATTTCTAAATGGTGAATTGGAGGAAGAAGTGAACATGGAACAACCTAAAGGATTTCAGTTATCTGACAAACCGGATATAGTCTGTAAGTTAAAGAAGGCATTGTATGGACTAAAGCAAGCTCCTAGAGCTTGGTATGCAAGATTGGATAGATACCTGACAAAGCAAGGTTTTAGCAAAGGCTCTACTGACAGCAATCTTTACTTCAAAGTGCAAGGTAACAAAATGTTGATAGTGGTAGTATATGTTGATGATATCATCTCTAGTGGAAATGAAGGCATGTGCAAAAGATTTTCAAAAGAAATGCAAAAAGAATTTGAAATGTCCATGATTGGTGAGTTGAATTTCTTTCTTGGTCTTCAAGTAAATCAAACTGATAAGGGAATATTCATTTCACAATCTAAGTATGTAAAATAACTGTTAAAGAAGTTTGGAATGGATGACTCCAAACCGGTTAGTACTCCTATGGTAACCGGATGTAAGCTGAGCAAAGATGATGAATCTGCTAAGACTGATCAGAGCAAATACAGATCTATGATTGGTGGACTGTTGTATCTTACTGCTAATAGACCGGATATTATGCATGCAGTATGCTTAGTTGCCAGATTTCAAGCAGATCCTAAAGAGGCACATGTTACAACTATAAAGAGAATATTTGGATATCTTAAAGATACAATGGATTATGGATTATGGTATCCTAAGGGTGTTGATTTCACCTTGAGTGCTTATACCGATGCAGATTGGGCTGGTTGTGTGGATGACCGGAAGAGTACCAGTGGAGGTGCTTTCTTTCTTAGCGGAAGATTGGTTTCTTGGTTGAGTAAGAAACAAGACTCGGTTTCTTTATCCACTGCAAAGGCAAAATATATTGTTGCAGCATCCTGCTGCACATAGGTTTTGTGGATAAAGCAAACTCTGAAAAACATTGGAGTGACATGTGATGAGCCTATTCCTATTTTCTGTGACAACACAAGTGCTATAAACGTTTCAAAGAATCCGGTGATGCATTCAAGAACAAAACACATATCTATCAGATATCATTTCCTGAGAGAAAAAGTGTTGGAGAATGAAGTCAAGCTAGAGTATGTGACAATAAAGGAACAAATTGCAGATATATTTACTAAGGCTCTTCCAGAGGATACTTTTGAGTATCTTAGGGAGAGGTTGAGGGTCATTGGCCCTCTGAACTAGATGCACATGAAGGTGCATCAATCTAGTGAATTAACAAATTCTTCATTTATCTAGACTGATAAATGGGTCTACTATGCAAGGGGAGTGGATAAGTTTTTCATTGTTGCAATATGAGTTAAATGGGTGTACTCCTAAGGGGGAGTAATCAGAGTTTTTGATTTTTTCCATTGATGTCAAAGGGGGAGAGAAAGTCATGTGAAAAATAGTAAAAGGAAGAAAAGGTGTTCTCTGAAATATTCCGAACCAATTTTTTTTTAATTTTTTCAATAACAGTTACAATGCAACATGCACTCGTTAAGGTTAGCACTTAAAAACCAAAGCGATGCAAAATTCAACTCTAACCAAGAATGCGCCAGATGACGGCGAGCATATGGTCAGAGGATCTCAATGCAATGCTGAAAGATTAACTCTAACCAAGAATGTGCCCAAGATGGACGAACATATGGTCAGAGGATCCCTACCAACTGCAAGTGCTGAAAATAAACTCAACACCCAGAATTTGCTTTCAATCCCAGAGTGGGAATTGGAGCTACCATAGGGTGGAGATGCTAAGAAACTACAATGCAATTCAATTGTAAATAGGCGGCAAGCCAGCCTCTTCCACTTATTCAGTGGGTATTACAAGCATAAAGAGAATGATGAGAAGAAATGCTGACAGTACTACTGTTCAGCTTACAATAATATAGAGAATGCCTGTAAGAACAAGGATTAGAAGCTCTTCAATTGCTGCAATAGTAAATGTGACCTCCACCAAGCTTAGTAAGACTTCCTAACACCAAACCTTCACCAAAAATGCACTTTCCAAAATCTGATATGACAAAACAACAACTTGAAATGCATAACCAGCAACCCTAGAATCCACTAAAATGCTCACAACTCACTCAATACTTGTCAGAATGACATGAGACTTGATGCAAACGAATGCTAGGATGATGACAATGAAGACTAGACAAAGAAACAGCTGATAAATTGAAGTATTTTTTTTTCTAAACACTTGCCAGGTAGAACAGAATGGTACAGCCTCTAGAAATGTTCTACCAACAAGATAAAATCAGATTCTTCATTATAAATCACCAAAATTTGCACAAATGGGTGCCTAGGGCATAGAAATAGTTCTAGCCAATACCCAGAACAAATATATTTTTATTTTTTGACTTATGAGCAAAAACAACATTCAGCAACTTGAAGTCAGCAACACCAAAACTTCACTAACATGCTCAAACTAGACTACAAATGCATAATAGCTTCTACAATGCAATTTCTTGCTACAAAAACTCACTCAACTACAAACTAACTCTCCACTAGTTGCTATCTTCCAAGCAAGAAGTCGAGCCAAGGCTAGGAGGCATTCATTCCTCGAAGCAGTCCCAGTACCATTCCGGCAGCATAACAATATTCAAGTCATAAGATGTTGAATTGAAGAGCTGAGGCCTGTATTTATAGATTTGAGAGAATCCTCTAGAAACTTCAAGAAGGGCGCCCAAAATAGCCAACAATATTCAAACTTGTGTTTGACCCTCATTTCCCTCCAAAAGTTGCATCCACTTCAATAAGCAATATTTCTTTTAATTTAAAATTACCTTCTCCTCAAAAGTTGGCGTCCCCTTTCTCCAAGCAATATTTTTGAATTTAAGAATATTTAAAATATTTCCTCATGAGATGACCACCCTCAAAGTCCCCCTTTTAAAAACAACTTGAAGTTGTAACACTAGGCCAAGGGGTCATAAGCTGAAAATAAAACATTATTAATTTAAAATAACTTATCTCTCCAAAATGAGCACCTTAAAGCCAAAATCAATATTACCAACTGAACTGCCAGAAGAGGAAAGCTTGCTGAGCTGATGCTGAATGGACCACTGCTAAAAATAGAATTTACTAAAAATAGTAAATTCAGAAAGTTGCTCGGATCAAAGTGCATGCGACACCATTGCAAAGCTTTCTGAAAACCCAAAAAGAATCCGCAATCCAAAATCCCCGACTCCAAGCTGTAGCCGTCATAACTTACTAAAAATAGTAAGTCCGGAAAAGTTGCTCGACGCAGTTGCATGTCATACCTCTGCGAAGTTCTCTGAAAACCCTGAAGGAATCCAGAAACCAAACAGCCGAACTCCAACACGCAAACCCCTGAATCTTCAAAAGGGACTATCAAGTAGCCGGAAACCCTAATTCTGCCTCTGACTAGCCGACAACAAACCGGGAATAGGCTATCAATCACTAGAAAGTGTAGAGCTAAAAATGGGGACATTACATTCTCCCGGAATATTCTGTAGGTTGTTGTCTTTGATGGTTTTTTACATCATGTGTTGCCTTCAATGACAAAGGGGGAGATTGTTGCAAGTATGAGCATGTTTGGTGGTGTTGTCATTAATGTTGTCATTGATGTCAACACTGTTTAGTATGTTGCAGATTGTGCATGTATAGTTGAGATGTTGTTGAGATGTTGTGAGTACATGGAGCTATCTTTATGATGTTGCAAATGTGCTGAATTGATAAGTTTCCAAGTGCTTTTGGGAAAATTATTAAAGAGAGAAGTCAGAATTATGAATGTGTTTAGAATGTGCTCTGGAATGTGCTCCGCGTTTCTCCTGTGTTGATCCTATGCTTGTGCGGATCTAAAGGTTTGTTGATAAGTGATTTGTTGGTGATATCTCTTGATTTGTAGCTTCTGGGTTGATGGAATGTGAAATTTGTGTTCACCAGTGTGTGAACCGTTCTAGCAGAGTTAGTTTTTTGTGGATTGGGAGAAATGTTTTTGCTCCGCAGTCCTCCACTGTTCTATTTCAGATCTTGCGGATCTGGAATATGTCTTATAATGGTTTTCTCTGGGTTCTAGCAAAGACTCTTGTGGTTTGGTGATCTAGAAGTTGAGTATCAAAGTTGTTGTATGTGTTTGCACAGTCCAGATGGACTAATGGAAGGTGTTTGGTGTTCGAAGGTTGTTACACTTGTTGCGAATGCATCTGAAGGAACCTAAGATGTGTTCTCGTGCATATTTAAGCATGTTGCGTCGTCCACATGTCATCTTCTTGTTGGAAAGTGTGCACATCAATGTTCATTTGTGTTTTCATTAGGTTTGGCAAACCTAGTGTTTACACTTCATTTGAAAAACAAAATTTAATTAAGGAAGCGTGTGGTTGATCCGAGACATTATTCTTTTGGTCTTGGTTAAGTGTTTTATTGGTCCACTCTCATTCCTTTCCACCGCAGGAATGTTGAGTTGCCGACCTAATTCAAATTTATGAAATGAAGCTCATGTGGCCGACCTTGGAGAAAGTTTCTAAGGTTGAAAATGGTATAAATGCAAGTCGAATTACTAAGGATGGTATGATGCAAAGTAACGAAGTAAGCCACAAATCAAAAGAGCAAAAGTGTGTGAAAGAGAGTTGAGGCAGTAGAACTTCATTGCGTTAGATTCTTGAAGGTAGTTAGCTGAAGGTTTCTGCAATCTTCTGATCAAGGCTGCAGATGTGTGCAAATTGCTATGATGGATCTTTTGTTTCTTTTGTATCTATAGGCAGTTAGCCTCCTTGTTGGATAGTGAGTCCTTTTTATAGGTAGTGAGCCTTTGTATCTGGACAGTGAGTCCTCTTCTGGGCAGTGAGCCTTTGTATCCGATTTTGCAATCTCTTTATATTGTGAGTTAATCCTCACCGTGGTTTTTCCCTCATTGGGTTTTCCACGTAAAAATATGGTGTTCATTGTGTTGATTTTTCTTTTTGTTATTTGCATTTCATGTTTATACTTGATAACAGAGCAGTGTGGTTGTGAAGTTAATAAGTGTTGAAATTTTGTTTAATTGTGGTGACAATTGATTCACCCCCCCTCCTCTCAGTTGTCCTGCGCCTTTTTAACACTTTGCGACTCCAAGATCGTCAAACTTCAAAGTATCGACAAACTCCAACTTTATGGTGGGATGTTGATCCAAAAGACACCACTCAAATTGATGAAGAGGAGACACAAGAGGGATTGGTTGGAGTTACATTAGAAGAGGCAACCCCTCATAGTGGCAATGACTCTAAGTCAGACTCCGATTTTGATGCAATGTTGGCAGATGCTGATTAGGGGCAGCCTCATACTTTCTATCACTATGTTTTTGTGACTTCGTCATTTTGACATTTGTAGATCAAACTTGCAGCCTTTTAGCATTTTGTTGTATTACTATTTTTTAATGTTATATCATTTACACATTGAAATTGAATTATGGGAGCAATTAAATTTTAAGTTTTGACAATTAATATTTATTAATATTGAATTGTTTGACTCTCATGTGAACTCTATTGTTGTGTATTAAGGATTCTATATTGTATATGTCAATATGATGAATGCCTTATCAATGCTATCATATGAATAATTGAAATTTCCCTATTTTTTATATATTCATCCCCTTTGACACCCTTTGCCATGCCCAAAAATGGCCTCAAAAAAACCTGTCCCACAAACATGCTCCCTCATCCCCATCCCAGAAACTTGGTGGAACATAGCTTATAGTGCATCCCTGTCTTGATCGTTTTTACTTCATCATATTGTAACACAAACCAATTCTACCAAACTTGGTCTCAGCACAGACTCTACACTATACACACAGATGATTCGCAGAAATGATATCTAGTAACGATAGCTATAAGGACCAGCAATACCAAAGTCTCTGAGCACAGACTTGGCAAGCCTCATTTGGGCCTGCTCAGACTCAGACTCCGTAGACTTGCCAAGTACCCGTAGAGTTCCTGTAACCCTAATACAAACTAATCAAACTCATTAAAAAGTAGGTGTTGGCGAAGTCAAGAACTAGCTACATTATATTATTATAAGAAATCTGCAAATAAAGATGGAGATATTACTTTACTCTGACCAACCCAGTTTTGCTGCATCAACAAGTATAATGGAGATAAAGATATTGTACTCAGTTCTGTATGAAACCATGCATAGTAGTTCCAACGGTATTGAACTTATCCAATTTAATTGCAAATCCTAGCTTATCAGAAGATTTCTGCGTTCAAGATGCACATATGGCAGGCCATGTCTTAGGTAACAAACAGAAACTTTTGTATGTCATGAAATATGGAGGAATAAACTTAATAGTTAATTATCAAAATGGTGACATTTGACATACAATGAAAGCATCACTGTACCGTTTAGCAATTAATGTAAGACAATGATCTAGAAATATCCCTTATTGAAAGAAAATTGAGAACAAAAGATGTATGTATAATAGTCTAAAGATACACGTGAAAGAAATTTCTCAGAATAAGTGGAAACTCACAGTTCATTTTTTGCTGGATCTTCAACTATAATGAAGCAAAGTTTAGGAATCAGTGTTGGAATGGTTGTACATGTAACATAGTTACATAAGCATTCCTAATGGCCACCACAATATCAATTTGATCTAGTTGTGTTGAAAACCATATATTTATCAGACGGTTTTTGCTTTGATGAGGTACAGATGACATACTGTAGTATGCACACACACAGCTTGCAATATAGGACATATATCCCATCCAAGTAAAAACTAGAGCTTTTGTATGCCATGAAACAAGGAATAAGCTGATTTGTTTAAAAAAGGGGATGCATAACAAACAGTGTGAGCACCACTGTGCCCTTTAGAGAAAGAGAAATAAACAACAAAATTATATTAGTGTCCACAAATGATCAAGACCAGGTCAAATGAACCGGAATGTACAACAGTTACAATAATACAATAGGAAAGAACTAGGACCTTAATAATGATTTGAAAGTTAGAAATAATGAAATTAAAAAATCTCATTGAACACATACTGGAAACAAGATTGACTTTGCATGATGCCAGATGCAAGTGAAACTTTCCAGAATAAGCATCGTAGAGGGAGATTCAGGTTCTTAGGCAATCCCCTATGTGAAGTTGATAATACAGAATAAAAAAGATTATGGTTTTGGAAAATCATAACCAATCTTTTACCATGAAACAAAACAACAAATAGGAAAAGTGGATTTATGGATCAGTGCCACTGTTAACCATCTAGCATCCTGTGTTCGAGAAGGAAAAACCCAACAATATACATGGATTGAGGATTCTAAGCCAAAAACAGAAACTATAACTTTCAACAGAACTAGCTTGAACTTTCTCATTCAAAATGGATAGAACAGAGCCCTGAGTCTACCAAAACATTATATGCCAATTGAAAATGTGATCGATTAGATTTTGGAAATTTGAACTAGATGGAGATAAGCATGCCATGAATGTGAAGAAAGGACATAATTTTTCCATACTTGAGGCAAAACAGTAGCCGGCCGCAAATTTGCAAATACACCAAGACCAGCACGAAGTCCAAGCAATCCGCGCTCTGGCCTTAAGTGAGGTTCATTATTATCCCACTTATACCTGCAAAAAGTATATGTTTACATCTAAGCTCAGAAAGAAGTAAATGACACATCAATGCAGTAGCGTATACAGGACCAAAACACGAGTGAAAGGAATTAATTAGGGGATTGAAATGGTACAAACCCGCCAATAGCTGCAAGCAACACTGCATCTGATTCTTTGCAGGCAAGCAAAGTTTCATTTGGTAAGGGAACTCCCGCTGCATCTATTGCAGCTCCACCCACTGGCATTTCAGTGAACTTAAAGTTGATCTCTGAAACAAACATGCTTTACAAACTTAAGTTCTATCCAATTGAGAGTAAGACACTAAAAAATAATGCTTCATAGAATATAAAATACATAACCATCTTTCAAGTCAGTTTGCTTTGTTATATTTTGAAAATGTGAAACTTGCAAAGCATGTAATTATCAAATAGTTATTCCGTTGAACTTTTTCTAAAAAATAGAATTAGTCATCTAATTCTGTTCTTGCTAGAGTGGATTGGCTTGCATGGAACTGAGATGACCTCTTGTTCTCTCAGGCATACAACTGTATTTGTTGTGCATTGAGCTTCATTTTATAAAGTAGATGACCATAGGCCCCTAGCTAGTACTTAGGGTAAGTCATCAATACAAACTAGAAATTCTATTAACATTACAGACCAGCGCCAAGTACTGCCAACCTAAGTTGCCGAATCAGAATCGGGTACGTGGGTACGTCAAAAAAAATTGACAGCCTAGGTATGGGCACATTCATATAAAAATATATAAATATCATATATATATATATTAAAAATTAAGTATATTAATTAAAATATATATATATAGATAAAAAATTAATTATATTAATTATATATCAAAAATTAAAAATAAATATATTTATATTTAATAATGCGATATAAATATACAGATTTTTAATTTATAATTTTTAAATTTTTGATTATTTTTAATTTACAATTCTATTACATATTATTCATATATATATATAATTTTTATATAATTAATATGTTTAATTTTTAATGCAAATATATTTTACTCCCGGAAGGTTTGTTTTTCTTTCCATTCGATAGCTATCTTGTAATGCGTCTCAGGTTGTTGCCGCGGTGGCTGTGAGCTACAACGCTACCCACTACTGAAATGACCGGTCATCATTTTCTATTGCAAAATAGTTAACAGGAGTGTTGAGCTACAGAGGTGGTTTTGTCGCCACCCGCCCTTTCCAAAGTATCTCTTTGAGTAGTGTAAACGGACACCATTATAGAACAATATATTTTTGTTATATGACTTGGCTCTACATAGCTACAGGAAATCTATCTTAACCTGTTTTGTTTGTTTGTTTTCTGTCAAGACTTACCAGATGAAAGTTTGTGAGCGCATACTTGAAGCATAGATTTGAATATAACGAATCTTTTGCAGCTCCATTTGTCCATGTAACAGAATATTCAAAGGGTCGGGGCTCTAGAATGAGATCGAAAGCCAGTGCAGATCATTATCAAAACCTCGGAACATCGGTAGCAAGAGAATTTCAGAGTTTACGGCTCATAAGCCGACGGAGATGGGCTTTTATCCCGCACTCTGACGCCTTTATGACCCAACTCCCTCTCCCGCTCGTGCTTTTTAATTTTAGGAGACTTAATTTTTTATTTATAGTTTTTCATCTAAAACGGGCTTTTAATTTTCAGGAGTAAATTTTAAGGTTTTCAAAGATCAGAAACTCAAAAAACATCAAGGACAAAATTTCCGAACCCTGAGGGATTCCACGATGATTTCGTTTCGATTTTGATT
Source organism: Sequoia sempervirens (assembly GCA_007258455.2). Lineage (NCBI taxonomy): Eukaryota > Viridiplantae > Streptophyta > Pinopsida > Cupressales > Cupressaceae > Sequoia > Sequoia sempervirens. Next base: position 367 of record VDFB02254890.1, on the reverse strand, counting down.
CCGAAACGTACCGAACCCAGAATCGGCCTAATATTCCAACGATTCGGTAACATAGACTGCCAACTATTCACATTCAAATGCTAGCTGAAATTTTCCATATAGAAGCAACCACCAAGATTAGTGTCTATTCTTTGATTTTTACAAACATAGAGAGTACTGTGATCATAGTTTTGCAAAATAGCATAGTCCAAATTATCAAAGATGCTTCCAAATGTGATTCTCGGAAAATGTCAACTGTGGTATGAAGAACACAGATAAAAATATCTATTTCTGCCAGAAGCTAGACGTAAAAGCACAGTTACCAGGAGATGGGACCAGTACCAATACGGGAGACTGGGATGGGTATCATTACATCATTTTCATAAAA
>VDFB02254889.1:0-31441 GCA_007258455.2 Sequoia sempervirens | reverse complement strand
CTTCCTTCTTCAAGAGTGATATTTTTGAATTCTTCTATTAATTTAGCTTTTACCTCCACATCATTCTCCTAGTCTAACCTGTCAAGCCTTAGTTCTCTTCTCTCCCTACATTTATCTTGATACTCTTCAAACATCATCCTCCATACCAATTGCAAGAATACCAGAGTTTTTACAAATGCATTGCCATCTAGAAACTCCTTGCATGCCTCTGTTCTTGCATCTTGTACACTTTTAACATTGTCTCATATCTAAATAAAATAAAACTAATTTAGCTAGCCTAGGAGGGGAAGGCATACCAACTTGCATGTCTTGATCAGTAACAATAATCTCATCCATTAGATCCTCCTGTGGTTGACCAATTCTTTGCCTCTTAGGGTTTGGCTCAGATGGTGTTGATGAGGAATTGTCTTCGGGTGATGATTCTAAATCAATAATTTTGATTGCCCCAGGAACTTTGAATTTTGGACTTGGTTGTGGAGGCACTTTCATAATCTAATTTCCTTTTCTGTCCACTTCTTCTTCATCACTACTACTATCCTTTTTCCTCTTATAAATGGGCCACCTTTTCATAGGCTGGTATGTTGGCCTTGTTTCAATTGGTCTGGCACCTTGCTCTTGTACACCCAGACTCAATTCTAAATTTACCTTTTTTGTCCTCAATGTGCCCATAATTTCCTTGAAGTTTCCCATCAGAAAATCAATTTTCTTATGGTGGGGACTAAACTACAATAGTGGATCATATTTTGGATCCATTTTGTGTACAACATCTAGTAGCTTACCATAAGCTATCCATTTCTCCTTGTTCAACTCCTATCTATTCAAATCAAATTTATTTCTAATCAAGTCTTTAGGGAAATTTAACTCATGCACAAATTTTCTAGCTTTTATTCTTTGTCTGAAAAGAGAAAAGAAACCCTCAAGATCATGTTGTCGCTTTGGTCCACAACTCAAATGGTAATCATGCAAGAAATTATCAAAATGCATTCACCCTCCCTTTGAAAATACAAAATCAGACACCACTGTATAATCTAGGAAAAATGTTCCCTTACCCCTTCCAGTGAGGTTGTCCTCATGAATACAACCTATCTACCACATAACTTCTACAAATCCCACTCTTGGTGGCACATTGTATGGCAATATATGAGGGGCTCCCTAAAAACCATATACTCTTAAGACAATGTGGACTGGGTATGGGATAATGTCACTCCAGTTATGGTAAAGCTTCAATTATGACTTCCTCTCCTTTGGCCTGAGGAAATCATGTAATTCCTTAGGGATCCTAGGTATATTCACCATTAATCTATCCCTTAATCTGGAAGCAAAACAATTATCAAATTGCACATAACTAGTGCTTTCCTTATTACAAGATAAATCTGTAGCCCATATTTGTACTGGCAATCTTTCTCCATCAACTGATTGCCTTAATTTCATCCTCTCAGAGAAAAAGTCAGCATTCTTAAACAAAAACATATGCATTAGCATAGAATACAAAAAGAATTGAGTGTCAGTATCATTGTTTTTCAGCTTTGACAGCCCTTCATGCATCCTCTCAGCCAAGAAAGAAGTGAAGTCATAGGTCATAGAGAAGTTAGGGTGTTGTATTCTCACCCCCATGAACATATAAGAAATGGGTATTACTGTAATAAGACTGAAACCCAAAATCTGACATAAAGAATAGAAAGTGGCTAGGAATGTTTTGCAAAACAATTTAATTTGAAAGGTTCCTAGTCACTAGGGCTGATGTGAAATTTTGAACCTCCTGCCTTAGCCAAATGAGGTAGAAGCAACCTTACTCTAAAAAAAGATTTCATCTTTGCATACTCTTGCTTCATTTCCTCAAGGTTGATAGGAAACAAGTCTTCGCTCAATACATTCAAGTCAAAAATATGCTGGACCTCTTCTCTATTAATGCTCAATAGAACCTTTCCATCATTGTCCCTGATTATCCGTGTAACAGGGTCATATCTTGCAGCCACTGCCCTAAGCAGGTCTACATCAGGGAATACATTTGGTACCACTAGCTTCCCCATATCATACATCCATCCATTTGAAAAGGGGTGAGGAGAATTCCTTTGTCTGTACCATAATCTAAACAATTCCAAGCCAGTGGAGGGAACCCTAGCATCGGCAATGTTGGAGCAATTATGCACTAACCCTTCCCCCAAGATTTTCCCTTGCATTAGGACTAATCCCTTCCTCCTATCATTTCTTGACAAGGGAAATTGATCCAAGAAATCATCATACAGGTTTCGTTTCAAATATTTAGTTTGGCCATAATGTTGCTTGGGTGGTGCCATCTAGGACAAACTAGGGCTTCTTTACAACGTTATAATTTAGATAGCTAGGACTAACCAGAGATAGAAAATTACAAGAGAAAACACTGCAATTTCTCACAACTATAATTAAACTATAGCCCTAACACATTCATCAACAAACTCATAGCACATCCAACTAATCCTTCCCCAAATTCAAATGCAAAATGATTGGGAGGCACAAAAAATAAACTCATGGCTCTGTTTACAGAACTTCCAAATTCTGGCTGCAGAAACTTGCAATTCTACCTTCGGCTCTAAAACTGCTCCATCAAATATTTGAATGCTTTGTGATATAGACCAAGCAGGAAAATTGATTTTATTGTTGATCAAATCATGCTAGAAAGTGTCTCATCCACCATTAAAGCTCAATTTTGCACTGCACGAATGACTCCAACCATATTTGATGCAGATTTTGAATTTGAGCCGTTGATTCTTCAGCTTGATCAAATCATAGACATCCACCTTCAAAACAAGCTAACACAATTGGAAACATGACAATAAGGGGCCCACCTTACCATACACTATGAAGGAAGTCCAAGTGTTGGTTGTCTGCGATATTGTAATCCTAAAAATTATGATCATGCGTTGGCAAGCAACCGTTGATCCTAAGCATCAATGATCTTGTTCCTTTAAAATAGTCACCAGCCATGTCATTAACCTTCGAGCAGCTTTTCTAGTAAGATTATAACATATCCGTCGATTTAGAACATGTGCATCTCAAGAACACTTTAGTAACCTGCCCCTTAATACATTTAAAGTCGGCTAGTGTTTCCTTTACTCTTTAGGCTTCATCGGATGAGACACGTGGTGCCTGCCCATGATTTTGCAATCAACCCAAGCACCATAGTGGGATGGTAGGGAACAACTCAGATCAACTAGAAGTTGGTCATCGATAGCACAAATTTGATCCCTCATATGGGACACATGGCACCCGCTCATGATTTTGTGATCCTTCAATTCCTGATCATAGGAGGGTGTGCACCATTGATATCTATAGGAAATAGATCAACGAAATCACTAAATCAACCCTTGCAAAATAAAACATCCATTAAAAGGAGAACCGGGCATTACTAGGCAGATGATAAACAACAACATAAGTAGTTTTCTAAAAGATGAAACATGGGGCCAACCGAGACTTAGGAACTAAAACCCTATGGAGGAAATAAAGTATTAAAATCAAAGTTGGGTTTTAATTTTAATCTGGTGACATAAGTCTAAGCCATTAACCCCAGTGGTCATGTTTCTGATGGCTTAGACAAAGCCCTTCATTAAATACTAATTATGCAGTGTGTAGGTTTTTTAGATTCAAAGATATGGGAGAAGATCTCAATTGTACCCCCCCAACTCGCAAACCTAAGGTGTCACCTTGTTATTTGGCACAAGTTCAACAAAAGGTAGATGTGTGTCCTATATGGAATGTGGGGTCCAATCTCCACTATTGAGCTCATAACTTGTGGTTTTAGATCGACAACCAAGATCAAAAGCTAATGTAAATCTTTGTTGTTCCCTACTAGCTCACAAGAGGAAGATGAAGGTTGGTTAAAAGTTGCGAGGTCAACGAGATTGCAATGTGTAGCTCTAGCCATTCAGTTTGAAAAGTGCATAGGACCTGCTGACATGGTAGTTGGTTTCTAAGATGGATTAATGTTATTGGTCATGAGGAAGGTGAACAATGCATTGTTGGATGTCAAACCAAGTTAGCTTGAGATAAACTGTTTAATCTGCCAACTCTTTAGGAGATCTGTGAGTAGTATTCAAAGTTGGAAAATGGCACATGGTGGTAGTCTTATCTTACAACTGGTGAAGCATTAATGAATTCGTGGGCATTCCACTATTGAGCTCATAACCCATTGTTTTAGATCGACAACCAACATCAAAAGCTAATGTAAATCTCTGTTGTTCCCTGTTAGCTCGTAGGAGGAAGATGAAGGTTGGCTAAAAGTCGTGAGGTCAACGAGATTGTGATGCATAGCTCCAGCTGTTCAGTTTACAAAGTGCATAGGACGTGCCAACATAGTAGTTCATTTCCGACATGGATTAATGTTATTGGTCATGAGGAAGGTGAACGATGCTTCATTGGATGTCAAACCAAGTTAGCCCAAGATAAACTGTTTGATTTTCCAACTCTTCAGGAGATCAGCGAGTAGTATTCAAAGTTGGAAAATGACACATGGTGGTCATTTTATTGTACAACTGGTGAAGCATTAATGAATTATTCCTTTCTTGTGTAGTCACATTGATCTCAATCTATGTGAAGATGTTGTTGGCAATCATGAAGGGTGATCTGCGGATTCTCATGCAACTCTAGTTAAATGGCGACAGTACACATGCCGCCAAATTTCCATGTTTGCACATGCATTTTTACTAAGAATTGGTGAAGGTTGCCATTACCTCAAACAATAAATACAAGAGGAATTAACTGCTAATAGTGTAATTCTTGTAGCAGTCAGAGCACTTTGTGGGCTGAGTCTAATCAAGTTTGAGTGCTTGTCTGAGAAAAGAAAATGAGTAAGTTAGTAAGGAGGTATGTTTGTTTGAGCTCACAAAAGCTCGGTCCTACTATTTAGGAAGGTGATTTGGTTGACAAGCCCAGGCTTGTGCCCACTAGATGCAGTAGAAGGTTGCAATTCCAGGACATTGCTACTCAACTGGTAGATGAAAAAGGCAAGCAGTTAGTGTGCTCTATTACTAGTGTCGGTAGGAAAAAAAGTGTGGGCATGGCTCCTCTAGATGCCAACACTCACCCATAGACCTTATGAGAAACACTTCTGATGATGTAACCGAGATAAATATGACTACTATTGGTATTTACCTCTCTTCAATCATGGTCTGCCCTCTGATGATGAGGAAGTGATAGTTGTGGTGCCATTGGCTGTTAAAACCCCAAGCGGACCGACTGGAACTGTATTGGGCAAGGACAAGAAAGAAGAGGAGGTTGAGAGTCTACTGTATTGGGCAACAACTAGAAGCGGGTGTGTATACCGGGGTCTGAGTGTTGGTAAGGGTAGGGTGGCGAGTAAATAAGAAGCTGCTATGGTGCCTTTGTGGCAATTTGGTTGCCTGGTTTTTTTGCGTGGATAGCGAGAAAGGGGATTTTGATGAAAATTTGTGTTCCCTTTTCTTTTAGCTTTCCCCAGTTCATGCACTATGTTTTGAAGATTCAATGTGTGGGAAGTTTTGAAATGAAAGTCAAATGCAATGGAGATTTTGTTCAAATGAAATTTTTTGATGAAATTACATTTGAGCCCGAAGCTTGTTGCTCCCTTGAAGGAAAGTAAAAACGTTAAACAAACTGAAACAATCTCACCAAATTGCTATGTATTTCCATGATTCATCTCGATTGCCCTTCTCCATTTTGCTTGTGTAGCATAATTGCCCTCAGTTTTTCAAGAGTTCATGCAAGTATAGTCTATGATAGTGATTTAGCGAAACATCGAAGATTCAAGATAAGTTCTCTCAAAAGTCATAAGATTTGTGAGAGAGATTGGAATGAAGAATGACAAATCAATTTATAGAAAATTGATTATTCGAACAACAGGTCAGGATTGAAAGATCAATGGATGGTTGAGATCGACAGATTAGACATGCATTCTAATAACTGTCAGTAATGACATGAGTGATACAAATTAGAAATAGAATTAAAGATTAAATAAATGATTTAATCTTCCAGTTTGGTATTCGAAAATAGAAGAATTATCTTTGCATGACAAAGATAAAGATTGATTAAAAGCAACTCTTGTTCGAATGCATGCACAAGGTTTAATTAATTAAATAAGAATATTTAATTAATCTGCATGTACACGCAAATGAGTTAGAACTAGATGACTGAATGATTTGATGAAAAGATTCCTCGAGAACACCACTCAGACATTAAAGCAAGAGTTAACTGAGCAATTTGAAATAGATGTCGAGTCGAGTCAAAGTGAATACTTACATAACTCACACAATTATCTAAATATAGAGGAATGCATTAAAATAGAATTTATGAATTAAATAATTCATTTAATTCAAGATTTGATATTTGAAGAATAATTAAACAAATAAGATTTATTTAATTATGTGATGAAGGGATTTAAATGAATATTTAAATAAATAAAGAATTTATTTAATTATAGTTGAAGTATGATAAAGAGTAAATTAAATAAGAATTTAGTTAATTTGACAAGAAGAATAAGGTTAATTAGTAACATAATTAAATAAAAAGCGTTTATTTAATTAATCAGATAGAATAAAGAAAAGTGTAAATTAATTAAATAATTAAGATTATTTAATTAATAGAAGAAATGAAGACTATAAAGAATAATTAAATAATTGACATTATTTAATCATGACAATGAATAATATGAATTATGAAGAATATTGAAGTTGCAGGCCTAAGCCAAAATTTGATGTCTACATTATCTGTTATAATTTGTTATCATTATGTCGTGATGTGAATTGTAAACCACGTAAACGTAATGTTATATCTTCATTGTTTGTGGACCTGTCATTATCTCCTAGCACGAAGGGAGTGGACCTTCAGGTTCCATGTGGTTGGGAGGAAACCGTGCTACACCTTCCTAGGATTTTCTTACAGATGATCCTATGCTTGCAGCCGGTTCTAGTTACTTCATTGTTTGTGACTGTGGATGCAGAGCATGTCCATGGATATGGATATCAATTATGATATGATCATTATCTACTTTGTAAATTTACCTCTTGTATAAGAGCGTTCATATTGTACCATCATTTGATGTATAGAGATTCATTGGAATCTCACTTTTTGTAATCTGAACATTTGGATATTTTATTGTATTAAGTTTGGTAAATTGGATCATTCATGACATTAAATTTGTACTTATGTTTATGATAATATGTTGAGTATATTTATTACATGATAGTAATGTTGTCTTGGAAACTTTATGACAATTGTGTAATTATATCTTTAAAAAAAATAAAAATTGTTTGGTTAATTCCATTCTTTACACTTTGTTTTAACGGTAACCAAGGCAAGGCGTTACAGATTGGTATCAGATCCAAGTTCTAACACTATGTACTCTAGTTCTATGAGCCCATTAGGTCATCTTAGATGTTAGATTTGATTGTTGTGTTTTCCTGCTTGTTTTGTTTGTCTTATAACAAGACTTGTCCTAGATTTTGTGTAGGATCATGCCTAGGTGTCATGGTAGAGGTCATGGTCGAGGCCGAGGTGGTGGCCGTGGGCTGAACCACCAAGTTACTCCCCCTCTGAGCCCTCATTAGAGCGTACAGGCAGAACAATTGGGTCCATAGTTGGATCAGGGAAATGAGGCACAACTTCTGGAATAGTCAAGGGTAGAGGGATCATAGTTATGCCCTTTATTGGAAGAGGTCCTAGCTCGACTTGGATGTAGATAGGAAGTGGAACAGGAGGTGAATAGGGAACATGATAGATCTCGAGGAGAGTTGATGATACAGTGTAGCAGGATGCCATTATTGTAGGTCATATGCGATATTTGTTGAGGGAATTCCCTCCTACATTTGATGAATCTGGAGGTGGTTTCGAAGCAAAAACTTGGTTGATTGATTTGAGTCGATGCTTTGCAATGCATCCTTATGGCAGAAATACCCATGCTCATTACACCATAATGAATCTTAGAGGCTTTCCCTCTACTTGGTGGCATTTGGAGAAGCAGAAGCTCCATCTGGAGATTGGTGCAGTCTCGTGGGATATGTTCCTGGAGAGATTCAGAGCATGTTTCTTGTCTGAGCACTAGAGGCAGTGATGTGCAGATGAGTTTCATGACCTATGTCAGATGGCTATGTCCGTGGAATAGTTTGAGTGCAGGATTTATGAGCTCAAACAATATGCAGGGATTGTGGATGATGAGGTGATGTTGGTGCAGCATTTCATCAAGGGCTTGAACGCCCGTATTAGTGGTGGAGTTAGAGTCTTCGAGCTGAAAGACTATGGAGGTTGTTATGGAGAAGGCACGTATTGTAGTAGAGAATCTCACTATGGCATTGGGTGGACACACTGGAGTATAGATAGGCAGTGCTCCTGTTTCAGGTTTTGGCTAGTGAGGTGGTCAGTTACAGATAGATGGTTCCTCTAGGAATCAACTGGCACTCGCTAAGGGTAGGTAGCAGCAACAGTGAAATCAAAAGAAGTATAAGAATTCACAGTTTCAACAGGGTAATAATTCTCAATTAGGAAGGAATCACAATTGGTGGTGCAATTAGTGCAATCGATAGGATCAGTTAGCTCAGAGTGCTCAGTCTATAGTGAGCAGAGGCAGCTTTCAGCAATCCAATGTAGCTTCGGGTGGCAGAGGATTTGGTAGGGGTATTGGATGTTTCTCATGTGGATAGTGGGGACATATTGCTAGGCAGTGTCCTATGCATGGTACTTCAGGATTTGGATAGTGACTAGAAGCTTCAAATCCGACAGTTGGTGATGTGGGTCATTCCCATACAGTTTTTGTTGTGGTAAATAACCGCCAAGCAGATCATCAAAACACAATGGTCAAATCTTCAGGTCAGTTATAGGGCATTGATGTTACTATTCTCTTTGATTCTGGAGCTACCGATTCATTTATTTCACCTACTATTGTTGAGTATTGTGGACTTGTGGCCGTAAAGCAAGGTGATAGGTGGCAGGTGGAATTTTCTTTTGGGGCTAAGGTAGAAGTAGAATCCCTCATCTGCAATTGTGGACTTAGGATTAGACCGTTATCTACTTCTGTAGATCTTCGAGTCACACCTTTAGGGTCATATGACATTGTTTTAGGAATTGATTGGTTAGAATCTCATCATGCAGTGATTGACTATCACCAGAAGATAGTACATTGTATTGATGATGTTGGTACTGAGGTTGAGATTTTTGGTGTTCAGAGACCCATCTCCTTGTGGATAATTTCTGCTATGCAATTGAAGAGATGCCTTCATCAGGGATGTCAGTTGTTTGCCACAACAGTTAGTGTCTTGGATTAGGGGAGAGTCAAGAGATATCACTTGATGATCACCCAATTCTCAGGGAATTTTCTGATGTTTTTCCTAGTGATATTCTTGGTATGCCACTGAAGCGTGACATAGATTTCAAAGTTGACCTAGTTCCTGGAGCAGAGCCCATCTCTCGTGCTCCATATAGAATGACTACACAGGAACTAGAAGAGCTTCATATTCAGTTGGAGGAACTCTTGGCAAAGGGTTTTATTCATCTGAGTGTTTCCCCTTGGGGAGCACCTGTCATCTTCATGAAGAAGGACAGATCTCTTAGATTGTGCATTGATTATCATCAATTGAATAAAGTGATGATTAAGAATCGATATCCTTTACCTAGAATCGATGATCTTTTTTATTAGATCAAGGGAGAAACTATGTTCTCTAAGATTGATTTGAAATCAGGTTACCATCAGTTGCATATTGCAGAAGCTGATATTCATAAAACAACATTCTGAACTTGATATGGGCACTACGAGTTCACAGTAGTACCATTTGGGTTAACAAATGCACCATTAGTTTTCATGAGTTTGATGAATGGTGTGTTTCGCACCTATCTTGATCATTTTTTCCCCATGTTTCTCAATGATATTTTGATCTATTCGAGGAATATGCAAGAACACAAAGAGCATTTGAGAAAGGTATTGTAGTGTTTGAGGGAGAATCAATTACATGGAAACTTGAAGAAATGTGAATTCTTCCAAATAGAGGTGAAATACCTTGGTCATGTGATTTTTGAGAAGGGTATAGTTGTGGATCCTGCAAAGATTCAATCTATCATTGACTAGCCCATACCTATTAATGTTGTAGAGGTTCGGAGCTTCATGGGTCTTGCTAGATACTACAGACAATTTGTTCAAGGGTTTTCTAGGATTGGACACCCCATTACTTCTCTTCAGAGGAAAGGGAAGAAATTTATTTGGACAGATCAATGTCAGTTTCTTTTTTAGATACTTAAAGATAAGTGGACTAGTGCTCCTATCTTAGCAGTTCCTGATCCTTCCAAGGATTTTGTTGTTTGCATTGATGCTTCTTTGGAGGGTTTAGGAGCTGTACTAATGCAGGATGGATGTGTGATTGCTTATGAGTCTCGCAAACTCAAGGATCATGAATAGAATTATCCCACTCATGATTTAGAGCTTGCTATAGTTGTTCATGCTTAGTTAGCTAGAGACATTTCTTATTGGGACATCATTTTGAACTTCATTTTGATCATCGTAGTCTGCAATATATATTCACATAGCCTAATTTGAATGCTAGGTAGAGATGGTGGATGGAGTTCTTATGTGAATATTATTTTGAGGTGAGATATGTTCAGGGTAAGGAGAATGTAGTGGCAGACGCCCTTAGTCAACAAAGACATGAGATTTCAGCTATGACACTTGGTGTTGAGTTGAGGAGTCAGTTATTGGTAGCACTTCCTGCTGATAGAATGTATCAGGAAGTGAAGATGGAGATTGATTCAAGTAGACCCTTGGAGGGAAGATTTTCAAGATATACTCTTGAGTTAGATGGCTTCTTGTGACATTTGGGTTGTATCTATGTACCACCTACTGAGAATCTTCACACTCTAATTTTGATAGAGGCACATTGAGCACCATACTCAACTCATCCTGGTGTTAAGAAGATGCATGTGGATCTTCGACAGTTGTATTTTTGGCCCTGTATGAAACGTGACATTGCTAATTTTGTATCGAGATGTCTTGAATGCCAGAGAGTCAAGGCTGAGCATCAGCATCCCGTCGGTTTATTGCAGCCACATCTCATTCCTGAGTGGAAATGGGATATTATATCAGTTGATTTTATTGTTGGATTGCCTATGTCATTGCGTCAACATGATGCCATCATGGTTACTATTGACAGATTGACAAATGTAGCTCATTTTTCTCCTATTCGATCATCTTACAATGCTTCCTCTATGGCCAAAATTTTCATGGAGGATATTGTACGATTGCATGGGATTCCTTGTAGAATCATTTCAGATAGGGATCCTGTATTTACATCAGCCTTATGGACATCATTACAGCATGCATTAGGTAAACAGTTGAACTTCAGTTCAGCCTATCATCCTGAGACTAATGGTCAGACAGAGAGGGTTAATCAGATTCTTGAAGATATGCTCAAAATGTATGTGATGGATTAACAATCACATTGGTAGGATTATTTATACTTAGTGGAATTCACCTATAACAATGGCTATCAGAGTTTCATAGGTATGCCTCCATTTCATTCACTGTAATGTCAACCTTGTCGTACACTATTGAGTTGGGATCAACTTGACGATAGAGTTTTACTCGGTCCTGAGATGCTTCGTGATATGGAGCAACAGGTTGATCGCATTAGAGAGCATTTGGTAGCAGCACAAGATAGACAGAAGAAGTATGTTGATGCGCATAAAGTGGATCGACAGTTCTCAGTGGGCGATAGGGTTTTTCTTCGAGTTCGACCGTGCAAGAGTCCAATCCGTTATGGAAAAGGCTCTAAGCTTGTGCCTCGGTTTGTTGGACCATTTGAGATTCTTGAGAGAATTGGTCCTATGGTGTATCGACTTGCTTTAACACCCAGTTTATCACACATTCATGATGCCTTTCATGTATCAATTCTTAGACCTTATCATCTTGACATTTCACATGTACTCGATTGGAATGCATTACAGGTAGAGGACGAGCAATTGGCTTTGGAGCCTATGGGCATTCTTCAGTGTTAGAGGCTTACCCTCAGGGGTTGAGACGTTGATCAGGTGAGGGTCCAATGGGATCCTAGTGATGAGGCATCAGCTACTTGGGAGGATGCAACACGCATGCATGAGCTTTATCCATATTTATTTACAGGCTTCCAAGAGTAAGCCTTATCCTAGGGGGGAGGATGTAGTGTCCCTCTAGTTTTGATACTTCGTTTAGTTTGATTTTGCTTGATAGATGCTTTAGTTCATTATGATACTATGTTGTTTTGTATTTCGTGGATGATACATTGACATTTTGATTATCTGGTTGTTTTCATGTGATGATACTGAGATAGACATGTTCATGATATGGTTTATTTGCTTATGACTTTTCATGTGGTTATCATGTTGAGGTGATTGCTTATGATTTATCTTGTTCATCTATGTTGGTGAAGAAGATAGTGTAGCATTACTCATTCATGAGTACCCTGCTACGCTGCAATTCTTTTTCATGGTGTGTTTTCTAACATAAGTATATATATGTTCTAATGTTAATGTTTCCTACAGAAAAAGGTACCGGGTAACGGCTCCACCTGCTTGACAGGTCTGAGTGTACACCAATTCAATATAATCATGTTGATTGGAGGTATTTATAGGTCCTGTTTGAACCATCATTCTTTTTCGAACGAGAATCTATGTGTTAACCCATGTTGTTGTTCAATTTATTCTGTCATGTTTGTTTGTGTTGTTTTGTGTTTTTGAATTAATATTTAAGTTTAACAATTGTCTATTAATGTATTTATAAATGGTTGTGATTTAATTTATTAAATTAAATTAAATAAGTTGTCAAATTTAAAAGTGAAAGTTATTTCTTTGCAATGTTTTTAATTAAAATATAAATATTGCTGATTTATTTGTGCAAATAGAATTATTAGAAAATAGATATTTTAATGAAAATATATTTTTGACAAGATATGAATCTTTGATTTGAAGTTAAAAATCTGATTTGATAATTTAAAAGAATAAGTTAAACTGATTGATCTATTTTGAATGCGAAATGTTCTATCAGTTAAGTTATTATGATTGAAAGAGAATTGAATGCATGAATATCTTTTGGAGATTACAATTTTATTTTTCACATGAAGAATTTGGAAAAAATTTCATGGCAGTAGTTTTTAGAGAATTTTTGCACGACAATTGTTTCAGAAGAAATTTTCTCTTAAGATTATTTTTACAAGCGTAATATTGGAAGCTGGATTGATTTGTATTCTTCATTGAAGCCTATTGAATTTATAGTGAAATTCATAGGGTTTCAGAGAATTATTTCTAGCCAAGCATCAATCTTTAAACAGTCTCCTGTAGATTCATTTGACGGAAGCTTTAGATTTTGTTCCAAATCAGTTTTCAGCAATTAACACAGGTTCTTTTCTTGTTTTGTATTATTTGATTCTGTTATTTTCTGAAAACTCTATTCCAAAAAGAATGATTTTATCAGACCTACAAAAGAAAAGAAGCAATTAGAAAGAGTTTCAGATTCAAAGAATAGTAAAATAAAAACAACGAGAATACATTTTAGGGAAGTATTCAAATTCAAGGAAATCGTTTAATGAAACTGTGGTGTTATATACATTTGCATGTTTAAGCGTAGAAAATTGTTAGATCTTGAGAGTCTGGATTCTTTTTCTTCCACTGCTGCTCCTTGAATTCTTTATAATTCTTTGTATTGTTTATGGATCCCCCACTTTTGCCAGTGGTGCAGCCTAAAGGGTTGAAAGAATCATTTAATTATTTATATGAATATAGTTGTAAATCCCTGTACCAAAATCTATGCCCATAAATGTATGATAATTGTATTTACTAGTCATTTGAAATTCTTTTATTAACTATATTTATGTGTGACGTTTATCCTCCTATAGGCATATACCGAACCTAGAGATTGTAAAGTGTATAAACATAGGTAATAGATTGTTTATGCTAAATTAGTAATCAAATAAGTTGTATATCTATACCAAGTTTGTGGTGTTATTCTAAAAGAATCTATTCGCATTTTACCAATCTGTATCCTTAGCTATTGATATGGGCAAGTTCTGTATGAATTTAGATCAGAAGTTTTAATTTAAATCTATGCCTTTAGCTTAGTATCTGCTTTTAGGTGGCGTCAACCTCTATTCCTACACAGAAGGTGGATATAACCAATAATCTCATTCTTTTATTGTTATTTTCTTGAACCATATCCATTTATTAATATAACTTCTTTGCTAAAGAATGTGTGCAGCTTCTGTAAGGGGTTCGAGAGTGTTTGTCTATGGATCCATCCCTGTTAAATTTCAAAATTGCTTTCCATCTGATATCATTTGACTTCAGACTCTTTGACTACCTACTTCTTGCACCCAAACTTGTTTTTTCTGCGCCTAAGTTTATTTTGATACCTTTGTTTTCTTTTCTTTATAAATTGTTCCTCCTGAGAATCCAGCACTGCTTTATTTCTATTAAGTATCTAATTCTTGAATAGTATACAGTTATAATATTATTTGACTTTGCATGCATATTGGAATGAAATCCTAGCATTAAATGCAGATCATAATAGAAATATATGTATAGACGTGGGAATGGAATTGTCTAAAGCGCAAAAATATGAAGTTCACTAGATTTTCTTCATTGATACTTATAATTAACTTGAGTTAGTTTATGTGCATGGTGCATGGCAACTTATTTATTCCATTTAAGTTATGATTTTTATTTTAAAAAAACTACTACTTAACTCCTGTGTGGTTTACCTTTGCATACTATAACAGTGGTAGTATCTTTGATAAGTTTTTGATTGTAATTTGTTTCCTACTTAATTAAAATTTGGATAATTCAATAATTTCTTTTTATTATTCACCTTTATATATATATACAATATTGAAGATGTTTATTTACATATCTTCAAAGGATTTGGAAGTGAAAAGAAAGTATTTTTAAGTATATTACGCTTTAATTATATTGCTCAATTATGATGATCTTTAATTTGGGGGTATAGATTTTCACCCTTTGCCGTTGTCTATAGTAGCATCTTAGAGAATTTTTTATATCTCTAGTGAAAGATGTAAACCTTTATGGTTGTGAATTTTATGCTTGGTAGCTACCCCTAGACTTTTATATGTTGAATCATGTTATAGAAAGAGTGGCTTGCGTTAGGGACCAAAATCCTAAAGAGATTATCTGGGTAACCTATCGTAGCTATATAAATTAAGTGAAAACCTAACTAATGTATTAGGGGTTGGGTAGATCTAGACACTAAATCAGATAATAGTTTGTCTCACCTACTTTCTTGATGCTTTTATAGGCTGAGAAAAGGCTGAGAAGGCCTGGAATGGCAAGTCGCCCATCTTGTCCTCTTGAAAGATGAAATGACTCCACATTAGTCTACATAGGGGCTGGGAATCGGTAGAGGCTGGCAGGGTAACTCATGGAGAGGGTGGATAGTCTAAGAAGATTCACTAGGGTAACCTATCCCGACAGTGTGATGACACTCTTAGTCTATACCATGATGGTGATCCTTGTGTTCAATTTTCTATTAGATGTGATTTGTTACTAGGATTTTATCTGTTATGATTTGTTATCATTATGTCATGATGTGAATTGTAAACCACGTAAATGTAATGTTTTGTCTTCATTGTTTGTGGACCTGTCATTATCTCCTAGCACGAAGGGAGTGGACCTTTGGGTTCCACGTGGTTGGGAGGAAACTATGCTACACCATCCTTGAATTTTCTTGCAAATGATCCTATGCTTGCAGTTGGTTCCAGTTACTTCATTTTTCGTGACTATGGATACAAAGCATGTTCATGGGTATGGATATCAGCTGTGATATGATCATTATCTGCTTTGTAAATTTACCTCTTGTATAAGAGCGTTCATATTGTACCATCATTTGATGTATAGAGATTCATTAGAATCTCATTTTTTGTAACCTAAACATTTGGATATTTGATTGTATTAACTTTTGTAAACTAGATCATTCATGACATTAAATTTGTACTTATGTTTATGATTATATGTTGAGTATATTTATTACATAATAGTAACGTCGTCTTGGAAACTTTATGACAATTGTGTAATTATATCTTTAACAAAAATAAAAATTGTTTGGTTAATTTCATTCTTTACACTTTGTTTTAACGGTAACCAAGGCGGAGTGTTACACCAACTGTATAATGTTTGGATATGAATAGATAGATTTGGTGAATCAGTTGTAAATATTATTAATTATTTTTAGTTTCACATTGTCTATATTCATTTCGCAGTTAAACTTGCTCACTTTTTATGCTTCCTTTTTTATTACAATAGGTTACAGTAGAATATCTTTTTTGAAGTCAAATGCATGATTGTTTTCATACAAAACAAGGCATACCTTTTATTTCAATTCTTCTAACAATGCAAAATATGTGTGCCATCACATTCTTCTTTTGGTGATGACCATCATAACTAATATTTTCCCCTATGAACATCTTTACTCTCTAACTGATATTTTCCCCTATATAATCTATTTCCCTATTAGTGATGACCATCATAACTAATATTCAAATAAAAAAAATCAAAATAAATAACATCAAAGTAATAAATTATTTGGTGCCACATAAGCATTACAAAAAAAATGCCATACCTAAAGTTATGGTCTAACCTTTTTTTTTTAAATACTTTTTTTATTACTAATTAAAGGCATAAGTAATAACTCTTCAACAAAGAAAAATCCCTTAGTGTTCCATACTTTTCATATATATTATTTAATTCACAATTTCAACTTTGCCATGTATTCATATCCATATGTAGTTTAAGATAATTAAATAATAATCTATCGATTGATTGATTAACCTAGACGAAATGATCAAATATAAATGTGCATCTACATTTAATAAATATAAAGCTAACATAGACCTAGAATTATATCATACCTGCAACTTTGGAGACAAATTACTATTATTAAAAAATTAATTATTGAAAAATTTAAATTCTAATTAATTTTTCAATTCTAATTTTTTAAGAATAAATTTATTCAAAAATCATATTCGTTGAGAATTACTTTACTATGGATTCCCAATCATCTGTTATTTACTTGTGATTCCTACAATTATTAATTAAAATCAATTTTAAATAACTATTGTAACTAAAATTATTAAATATTACATATTAATAAAAATAAATTTATTGATAATTAATTACTTCAAATTAAGATTAATTAATATATTACAAATAATATGATTCATTCGACGTGACCTATGGATTTATTTTACATTTTCATAATCAATTTTCAACTAATAAATTATGATGTAAAAATACAAAGACCAATTTCACGTTTCATAGAAATGGTTCTTAATCTCACATGCACTGTGTGTCAAATAAGAACGGATAAGTGGACTATAACATGAGGTTTATAATGCTTTACAATTCTCAAATTAAATGAACACATATAAAATAATATTTATGCCAAAATTAACCGATTTATAATATATTCAAGTTAGGCTATTCAAATTGATATCTTCCAATGCACACATATGTTGGCTTTAACTTTAATACATATGTATCGATATGCTTGATTGATTTTCCAACATCTCTGTTCATTATGATCTACTTCACCTATTTTATCCTACATAAAGTCCAAAATCATAAGATTCACCACGTGCTATGAAGTAATCTCACGTTGTTTCCTATTGGCTTATTAGCACATTTTCCCTTTTTTGACTCAATCAAACAATTCCAAATATTACTGATTATTTATACCTCACATAAAATTTGAAACAAAAATTTTGTTCCTTAGTTCCCATTGAATAACCATTTGCGGGGCACCCTATCAGCTAATTGTTGCATGCTTGCGCATGCGGTTGCTAGTTTATTTAATTTCTTATTCTTCTTATATTATATATCAAAATATTAGACTTCATACATATATATAAATATATATACTACGAGATCTCAACAAAAGAATAAATACTACTTTAGCCGATAGGCTATATTTGGTGCTAGCTTCTAGCCGAGAAGTTGTCTAACACCACAAAGATTATCTATATTACCAGAAAATAGGATGGTGGAATGTTGTGTCAAGCCTGATGTCTCACACCATCATATGACTTTTGTATTGACATTAAACTACATGCTTTTCATCAATGATTTTTTAGTAGATAATTGCTATTTAAAGAAAAATCTTCTGTAAAAATCATTCAAATTAAATCAAATCAAATTTGGGATCAAATCTGCAAAAATATTATCTGCAACTGAAAAATCAAAGATCTTTGAATCAAATCAAATCTACAGAAATCATATCTACTTGTTATAAATATATTAAATTAGCAAATGTAGGGAGATTTATTTTGGTTCGTTTCATTTCACATAAATTTTTGCATTGATAGGGTTCTTCAATATTTTTCCGCAAACTCTGCCCCTTTTTTTCTCATTGACTTTATTGCTACTAGATGTACGTTTCAGTGCTTTTTTTGCTACTGTAATCACCATTAATTATTTTTATTTGATTGAAAAGTTTCTCTTCATTTACTTGTTACAACATTTGCATATGCATCTCACTTGCCCACTAATTGAGTCCCTGAGATTGCTGGATTCAATCAAGAGTATATACTCTAATTGTAACGCCTCGCTAGGGAATCCAATAAAACAAAGCATAAAGTAACAAATTAACAAAATAATTTTTCTTTTTAAAAGTCATTCGATTAAACAAATGTCTTAAGGATTCCAAGATGACGTTACCAAAACATAATAAATAAGATCATCACACCATAATATTAAAGTCATAAAACATAAGTACAAATCACATTCATGAATGATACACTTTCATAAACTTTAAACAATCAAGATATATACATATCTAGATTATAACAAGTGAGATTTTAATAAATCTCGATACATCATAATGTCGATAAAATGAGTACTCTCATACACATGAGGTAAATATACAAAGAAGACAATGATCTCCTCAAAACTAACATCCACTTCTTTGAACACGTTCAACGTCCATCGTCACGAAGAAGAAAGTGACAAGGTGATCCCAAAATAGTGGTTTACAATTTTTGGCCAAACTGGACACTAAAATAGTTTTTTTTAACTAAATCTTCACTTTCGGGCACCTATAGCGGCTGAACCGTGAGGAATTTGAAGATGATGCAAACTAGAGTTTCATGTCATTTTTTCTATAGATTCTAAATATATTTTTTTCAAAATTTTTGGAATCTGATTACACTTCTTTTTCCATCTCCCTTGTAAACTAGTTTTCTTAAGAAAACAACATTTTTAAAAAGTGATGCTCATCGTATAATGCATAAAATTTTTTCCATGAAGGATAAAATTCTAATTCTTTTGAATTTAGATTTGTAACTCTAATATCTAGTGCTTCCACTTGGTTAGATAGTTTTTTATTAAATATATTTTCTTTAATCAAGATTTTAAGTCAAACCAATTACAATTTAGACATAATGCAACCGTATAACGCATAACTTTTTTTGTATGTATCGAATTTTTTTTTTTTTTTTTGGATCAAGGACTTCAATATCTATTGCATTCATGTTTTTTTAATTTTTTTTGGATAATATTCTATTTTTACACATGTGCAGTACAAAGAGCTTGATTTTTGGTGAAAAACCTACATTCACAAGAAATAAAAAATAAATATAATAATAAAATTAAATTAATTAAAATTATACTTTTCTAGAATCTTATAATAAGGACTACATACTTACAAAAAATAAAAATTAAATGAATTTATTTGGTCCCCCAAAAGGTAAATCAAAAGTGTTTTTTTATCAGCATTTTAATAGGTGTAAAGGAGACTCTGTTATAGGTATGGTTTTAAACTAGCGGGGTTGTATCCAAGGGGGCTTGGTCTAAGGTAGTTTGATGAGACCATATTAAATTAGAATAATTTAAATAGAGCTTTTCAAGACTTAAATCATTATATTTTCTAAAAATATCTGATTTCAGTAAAAATTAGGATCTTCCAGAAAGTGTAAACCACTATTGTGGTAGCACCCGATAGGAACCTACTCCATGAAAAATGTTATCCCAGTATAGAAATATCTATAAGAGGACCCAATGGTGGATAATAGAATGGTTTCATCCCTACCACGTGAAACCTGAAGGCCCACTCCCTTCGTGCTAGGAGATAATGATAGGTCCACAAAACAGTCAAACAAAAAATAAAGTTAGATGTCACATTACATGGTTAACAACACATAATGACAAGACAGTATCTTAATTAGAAGATCACAAATAAAATCCCAGAGGCAACAACAATAACATAGGTGACTCTACATAAGAGACCACAAACATGTTTCAGGATAGAGTATCATCACATAGTTGCTCTAGGTAACCCTGGTGAATCTTCCTTGACTATTGGCCCTCCTCCAGAGTTACCTTGGTAGTCTCTACCGATTCCTAGCCCCTAGACATACTCATGTGGAGTTTAATTACCTTTCAAAAAGACAAGGTGGATGACTAAGCCATTTCAGGCCTTCTTAAACTACCCTTAATCTATACAAGCATTAAGGAACTAGGTGAGGCATTCCGTTTATCTTAATTATTTAATGAACCCCAGGTTTATTTATTAAGGTTTTCATTGAATTACAAAAACCCATGATAGGTTACCCTGGCAACCACTTAGGGTTCCGGCCCCTATCACAAGCCACTCTTCCTATAAACATGATGAAACATCAAAATACCAAGGATTTCCAAAATACATATCAAACAACGCCATAATAAAACATATCTCATTCATGGTTTAATGATGGAACAATTCAAACACCCCAAAGGTAACAAATAACTCTTGCATGGAAAAGTCCCAAAATAGAGCATGGTATTAAAACATCAATAAACCAATATTAAAAGATCTTTTTCTTTAAAATCAATACTCTAGCCTCTGGAAGAAAAGGTACACATAACTCAAAATTAGATACAAAGGAAAACCATTAAGCACAAAAAGTAAAATCTCAAATGATCACATCATTCACATGGCATAGACCATATAGTCTCATAATACCTTAAATAAAGAATTTCACTACATCCTTATAATCCTTTTAAATATAGTTATCTTAGCCATGAAATTTAGAAATCAACTGAGAATAACTCAAGCAAGGAATAGGTAGATAACACACCATATGAAGATATTAAACTTTTAAATATTTAAAAAATTAAACAAGCAGATCTTATGCATGCAAACTGATGCAGGAGCATCCAATGGTGTAAGGGCAATCTTGCATCACCCAAAAATAGTTAAATTTCAAGTTTCTCATTTTTTAGATGTTTTTACACTTTTGGATACCCTTTTCATCATAATGAAATTCCCAATTTATGGTTTTTTATTTTCTATTCCTGGGTGGAAAGATATTGCAGTTTTAGTTTCCCAAATTTGTACCTGAAAAATCTTCTGAGTTAGATTTGAGGCACTTAGAGTTCCCAGAACATCCCAAAAACTTGTCAAAATTGGCATAGCAAATGTTGAGTGCATTATTGACTTTGATACCTTTCCAACGGTTCAAACAGTTTGTGAATCGGAGTCCCAGATCAAAAGTTATGGCCTCAGGAAGTTGGCGCACTTTCTAGAAGATACAATTACAAATGTTCTTTTGAAATTTGAACTTCATGTTGTAATTTTTGGTGCCAAACCACCTAAACTCAAATTTGAATGTTGTTTTGGCTCCAAATTAATGAGGAGCTCTATTTATGGGCAGGTTTCTACTTTTTGGGTAGCTTTTTGGGGACAAGCTCACATATTGTGAAAGGGTTATTCTGTAGCTTTCTATAACTTGCATGTGTTGTAGAACTTGGGGATTTGAGATCCTCTGTATGTAAGAAGCTCCATTTTTTGAATAATAAAATTATTCTCTTGTTTTTGGGTTATTTTCTAAGTCTTAGGCTATTCCCTCATCAAGTGGTATCAGAGCGGGTTTTCTTGAGTGTGTGGACAGATCGCCGATCATGAGGTAGTTCGCACCAGGACCATGGTTGTGGATCGAGGTCAAGAAAGATGTCTCCAAGAGTGATGCCTAGTAGGTGTGATGGTGCTAGAGGTGGTCAAGGTGGCATAAATGCTAGTGGAAGAGATGCACTAGCAGCCCTCCAGAGATAGATTGATGCGTTACAAGAGCAGTTGAGAAGAGGGTTAAACCTGAGGGAGGAAAGTGAGGATGAAGGAGAGGAAGAAGGTTCAAATGTAGAAGAGGAAGAAGAAGTAATTGATCAAGACCAAATGTGGATAATAAGGGTCATTTCAAATATTGGGAAAAGACCGAGAGCAAAAGTCCCTAGTTATTCCAGAAGTCTAAACCCAAAAGAGTTGATCAATTGGATCAACAAGCTAGAAGAATATTTTGATATGAGGAAATAGAGGACCCAGATTGGGTTAAGTTTGTGAAAATGAAGCTGAAGGGCCATGCCAGTATTTGGTGGAAAGAGGTCTAGTTGGAAAGAAATCAAAGAGGAAAAGGGAAGATCACCAGATGGGATCGCATGGTGAAACTGAAGAAGGTTCATACCAGTGGACTACGAGTTAGATCTGTTGAATAAATTGCAAGGGTTGAAGCAAGGAAGCAGATCTGTGAAAGAATATACTAAATATTTTCACAAGATAATCATCAGAACGGGTCACATAGAGGCCAATAAGGAGAAGGTAGCCAGATATCTTAATGGGTTACGACCCAGCATTTAGGAGGAGTTAAGTCTAGTCAGAATGACCACCATTGAGGATGTGTGTCAGTTTGCTCTGAAGGTGGAAGAGAAGCTGAACAAAAGATTTGATGGAAAGCAAAAAAGACAAGGGGGTCAAAGTGGAAGGGGTGGTGGAAGACCTTCAGGAAGCCAAAATGATGATGAAAAGAAAAGTGAAGATGTGGGTACTAGCTGAAGCCAAAGGAATGACAACTTCTACTACCCTTGTGATCAAAACAGTGGTGATCAAAGAGGTAGAGGACGAGGGAGATATGGACAAGGACCTAGAAGAGGTGGTTTCAGAGGAACTTGTTTCCATTGTGGTGAAGAAGGGAATCAATCCTATGAATGTCCACAACATCAAGGAAGGATAGACAAAAGGCTAGAAGGTTGTGGAAGAGTTGCACATGTAGATGAGGAAGCTCAATCTGAGCATTCAGATGATGCAGAAAGAGGAGAAGCCCTAGTGGTCAGAAGAGCCCTGGTGACTAAAGAGAAGGAGCCAGAACAGAGGAAGAATCTGTTTTGCACAAGATGCAAGTGTGAAGACAAATGTTGTGATGTCATTATTGACAGTGGGAGCACTGATAATTTGGTGTCAGAAGAGATGGTTGCGAAGTTGAAGTTAAAAAGGGAGAGGCATCCACATCCATATCGGATTTCCTAGTTGCAGAAAGACCACAAAATTTTGGTCAGTGAGCAATGCCTAGTAAAGTTCAAGATCAGAAGCTATCGTCATGAGGTACTATGTGATATCATCCCCATGGATGCATGTCACATGTTGTTGGGGAGGTCGTGGCAGTTTGATGGGTGAGCTATACATGATGGCCATGCAAACACTTACTCCTTGACGAAGGATGGAGTCCGCCATAAGTTGAAGCCCCTGAAGAAGGATGAAGAAAAGGTATTCAGTAGTGCTATAATTTGTTTTGTTGATGGAAGGAAATTTTTAGAAGGCATGAAGCATGAGCGTATGTGTTATGCATTGATTCCTAGAATGGATAAGGAAGATAGTGATGGGGTACCAGTAGAAGTTTCTGGGTTATTAAATGAGTTTCAAGAGATTATTTTTGATAATGTACATGAGGGTTTACCACCAATAAGGAAGATCAGTCATTAGATTGACTTGATTCCTAGAGCTAGTTTGCCAAATAAGGTAGCTCATAGAATGACTCCAGCAAAACATGAAGAGTTGAATAGACAAGTTCAAGAGTTGTTGAGAAAGGGTTTGATACGGAAGAGTTTGAGTCCATGTGCAATACCTGCAGTACTAGCACCAAAGAAGGATGGGGAGTGGAGGATGTATACAGATTCTCGAGCCATAAACAAGATAACAATCAAGCACAGATTTCCCATGCCAAGGATGGATGACCTGATGGACTGTTTGAGTGGAGCTCAGTACTTCACAAAGATTGATCTGAAGAGTGGATATCACTAGATCTGGATTCGAGAGGGAGATGAATGGAAGACTGCCTTCAAGACCAAAGAGGGCCTATATGAGTGGTTAGTCACGCCTTTTGGGCTAACCAATGCACCAAGCACATTCATGCGGCTCATGAACGAGGTACTAAAAGAATTTTTGGGAAGTTTTGTTATTGTTTATTTAGATGATATTTTGATTTTCAGTAAGACGTTGGATGAGCATATGATGCATATCCAGAGAGTCTTTGAGAAGTTAAGAGGATAAATTGTTGATTAATCTAAAGAAGTGCAGTTTTGTGAAGAGGGAGTTAGTTAGTGTACTTGGGGTTTGTTGTCTCAGCAGAAGGTCTCAAGATGGACCCAGAGAAGGTGAAGGCTATTCTAGAATGGCCTACCCCAAGAACTACTACCGAGGTGAGATATTTTCATGGTTTGGCTAGTTTTATAGAAAGTTCATTAGAAACTTCAGTGAAGAAAGTATTTGGACCCCATTTGAAAGCAATGAGAGGATACTTAAAATTCAGGTGGGAGCACTTCAAAGTGGCAAAAAGTTTTGAACTGTTGAAGCAGAAGGTGACAAAGCAACCTGTTCTAGCCCTCTCATATTTCAACAAGGTGTTTTAAGTGGATTGTGATGCTAGTGGTTGTTCCATTGGAGCAGTGTTGAGCCAAGAAGGTAAGCCCATTGCCTATTTCAGTGAAAAGTTAAATGATGCCAAGAGAAAGTATTCTGTATATGATCAGGAATTTTATGCAATAGTTCAAGCATTAAAGAAATGGATACATTATTTGTTGCCAAAGGAATTTGTTCTATATACTGATCATCAGGCCTTGCAGTACCTAAATAGTCAGGGAAAATTAAATCGGAGGCATATGAAATGGGTAGAGTTTTTGCAGAGTTATACCTTTGTTTTGAAACATAGGAGTGGGAAGTCAAATAGGGTTGCAGATGCCTTAAGTAGGAGGCATACATTGATGACAAAGATGCAGATTGAAGTGGTTAGGTTCAATGAACTCAAGACACTATATGCAGAAGATCCCGATTTTGCAAAGGCTTGGAAAGCTTGCAAGGAACCTGTTACAATGGACAGGACAAGGTGGCTAGAATTTCCATAATCTAGGATGGCATGTTATTTAAGGGAAGTCAATTGTGTGTTCCAAGGAGTTCCATGAGGGAGAGCCTGATAAAGGAGAATCATAGTGGAGGAATGGCAGGACATTTTGGCTGGGATAAGACCATTGCCATTATCAGTGAGCATTATTATTGGCCTCGGTTGTCACAAGATGTGAAGAAGTTTGTACAAGTTGTAGGTGGCCAGGATGGCTAAAGGAGTGAGCTAGAATGGTATATTATATGTATACTAGAGGTGGTGGGAGGATATAAGTATGGACTTTGTTCTTGATTTTCCAAAAGGACACAATGAGGGAATGAGATTTGGTCTTTGTGGTGGTTGATAGGTTTCAAAAGATGGCACATTCCATTCATGATAGAAGACCCATGATCACAGTCCATTGCTGACTTGTTCTTCAAAGAGGTGGTGAGGCTACATGGTCTGCTAAAGAGTATTGTTTCAGATCGTGACACCAAATTTGTGGGGTACCTTTGGAGGACCTTATAGAAGAAGCTGAAGACAGAGTTGAAGTTCAGTTCTGCACACCATCCACAAACAGATGGGCAGACAGAGGTTGTTAACAGGAGTCTGGGTAACCTACTGAGATGTTTGGTAGGAGATAAACCCGAGGGATGGGACTTGATCTTACCCCAGGCATAATTTTCTTACAACAATTCTATCAACAGAAGCAGCTGAAAGGTAGATCCAGTTTCCAAATTGTGTATGGAAATTGGAGCCGGAACAGCTCGAGGAGGTGGGGAAGATGGACGAGAAGAAAATAAGTGTTGAAGAAATTTGAAGATTTTATTAAAACACATCAAGGATATACATGAGAAGGTAAGAACATATCATGAGATGGAATGTAGGTATAAGGTGAAGCCCGGAATCGGAAGAGGAGGTATAAGGAGTTTTAGATTGGTGGCCAGTGATGGTCCACTTGAGGAAAGAAAGGTTTCCAGTGGGAACATATAACAAATTGAAGATGAAGAAGTTCGGTCCCTCTAAAATTTTGAAGAGGCATGATTCAGGGAATGCATATGAGGTAGAGTTGCTAGATGGATTCAACATTTCCCCTGTGTTCAACATTTCAGATTTGACAGAGTATCATGAAGGTGGTGCAGAGGAAGTACCAACAATGGAGCAGTGTGGGATTCCAACACCTACTTTAGAAAAGGAGGAGATTGAAGGCTCTGGGATGATAAAGTGGAAGAGATGCACCCGAGAGCAGGCCAGAGTATGAAGAATATCGTTGAAATGTTGGAAAGGAAGGAATATTAGAAGATTCATCACGAAGTTTGCCTAAAGGTAGAGGTTGACCATTTGGGTTTCCTCACATAGAGACATGGGCGGGGTCACTTCTCAAATTACCACAGGTGTCGATGTAGGAGCATCCGGTGGTATGGGGCAATCTTGCATCACTTGAAATAGTTAAATTTCAAGTTTCTCAATTTGCCGATGTTTTTACATTTTTGATGCAGTTTACGTACTGTAAATAGAAATTCCCAATTTATGGTTTTATTTTCTATTCCTAAGAATTTGGAAGATGGTATAGTTTTAGTTTCCTAGCTTCCAGAAGTTGGTTGAGGCACTTAGGTGCGGGCGACCCCAAAACATTAAAATTGGTGCTTGTAGAAATTTTGAGGTGTTATTGACTTTGGGGACCTTTCAAAATGGTTGTGAATCAAGTCGGGATCAAAATTTATGGCCCAGGGAACTTGGCACTTTCTAGAAGATACAATTGCAAATATTCTTTGAAATTTGAACTTCATGTTGTAATTTTAGGTGTAATGCCTAAACTCCGTTGAATGTTGTTTTGGCTCCAAACTAATGAGGAGCTCTATTTATGGGCGGGTTTCTAATTTTTGGGTAGCTTTTTGGGGACAAGCTCGCATATTGCGAAAGGGTTATTCTGTAGCTTTCTGTAACTTTCATGTGTTGTAGAACTTGGGGATTTGAGATCCTCTGCATGTAAGAAGCTCCATTATCTAAATAATAAAATTATTCTCTTGTTTGTGGGTTATTTTCTAAGTCTCGGGCTGTGCCCTCATCATAAATGAATGTTAAGCATTCTAATATTTGCGGCTATAAAGAAAATCAAGACCAATAACATAGTCAATATCACCCTTGCTTTATTTAGCTACAATTAATTTAGACAGATCTCAAAAGCTAAAGATGGCTTCATATATTCTTATCCACTCAGCACATCCATTTTTTACCAAAATAGATTATTTTATGTTTGAAAATGTATGTTTTCAAATCATTATAGGAAGTCAACCTAGGGAAGAGGATTCATTAACACACTATTAAGTAACACATATCAATTCGCTAACACATATCCATTTGCTAATACATAGTTCATTAACACAAAAGCTTAGTATATTTTAAACACATCTAAACAAATTTTCTTTTTTTTTCAAACATACCTATTCTCAAATGCCAATATGGAGTTTTTCAGAACTGATTCCAAACAAAACAAAGTTTAGAAAAGGTAATACAGGAATGTACAGTGTATAAAATGTAATCAGCTGACTTGCGTTTACAGTTTTATGCTCATCCAAACTAAAGAAAGTCTGGAGACTACAATGAAGATATAAAAGCAGTTTTGATAACTTAAGAAATAGTTAGTTGTTGGTTATGCCAAACATGCAAAGTGAAACTTGAACTAAGTAAAATATAAATCATAGACTATGACATCTTAGTAAATGAAAGTAATAGACATTTCCATTAAATTAAAACTTAATATCCATATATATATTTATAAAGAAGAATAAATATTTTCTTTTATACAAGAGATATAAATGATGCTAAAAGCATGCACAAACTAAGATAATCTCAACAAATTTAGAATATCATTTTTTTTTTAACTTTCTATTTTGACATTCTTCTAATGGATAAGAACAAATTGTTAAACTCAACTAAGTTACATGCACTTTAAATACTTTCAAATCTTATAAAATGAAATTAACACAAATATCAATTTTAAACAAATTTAAAGCAAAATACATTTTCAAATATAAATGAATATTTATACACTCTATTTTTCTACAATTATCTTGACTTAATTTCCATGCATGAATTTCAATTCTAAACTGAACTCTAGTTATAGGAAAGGAGTACTAAATAAGTTTACAATATTTGTTTTTTTGTTGACAAACTGAAATCTCTAGATGATGGCCCCAGTGAGGACATGCTAAACTATAGAAAAGAAATTGAATTTCCTATTATACTCAAGTGCTATGGCTGAGACAGATTGACAGTGGGATCAAAGGGATTATTTAAACCTTTTAAATTTTCTTTATATTCAATCACTTCATCCAATACATGTTGCCAATATATCAAGAAGTTTATTTAAATATATACAACCTACCATGTTTAAGTGCGGTAGCTGTGACCAGTTGCTAATGAAATTAAAGAGTGTATTTAAATATATATAGCCTACCATATTCAAGTACGACAGTTGTGATAGTTTGATAATGGAATTAGAGAGATTATTTGATCCTCTACAACATTCGATTATCAAAGGTTACAAACATGACTAGTTACCAAGGAATTAGAAAGGTAATTTGAACCTCTATAGTCTTCTATGTTCCAGTGTTGCAACTGGGACAAGTTGTTAATGATATAAGAAAGGTATTTTAAAATCTAATTACCCTACCATGTTCGAGAGATACAAAAGAACTACAGAAGTTTAGACATACCCAAGGCAAGGAAAATCAAAGAGAATTGAAGGCATCCAAGGAAACCATCTGATTTGATCATTTGAAAATGACTAAAGAGAGAATCAACGTAGGTATACCAAAAGAATTTCAAAGGAACAGAGGAAAGAATAAATATTCTAGCCAAGTGTGAAATTTGCAGGGAAAAGAATATGGCAATGGTAAAGATAAAGGCCTATAGGCCTTGGTTTCAATTTATTTAAGCTATTGTCAAGTTCCTTAACCATAGTTTTATTTTCTATTTGACTTGTATGGCTACGTAGCCAAAAACTACAAATATTGGCGATGCTAAATGAAACATAGAAACCTCAGGAAAGAAAAATCACCGCAAGGGGTTTCAAAATTGATACAAAATAGAACATGCAAACCGCAGATCATGCAACATAAATAACAGCTATATTTAGCCAATGACACAAAAAACCAAAATAATGAAGGAATTATTAGATTCCTCTAATAGGTTTCCCTACTGCTAGTTTTAAATCTCATTTTCAATTTTCCTATTGTTTTCTTTGATTCCTTAAAACTAATCAAAGAAAATTTAGTTTCTGATGTCTGTGCAGGTAAATTAGCAAGAAAACTCTACATGTGGAGAAATCAAAAACCATAACGACATTCAGAAAAATCTATTTGAATATACACAAAATAAAGAAGAAAACCTAGATTTTCAACCAACTTGAATATTGCAACCTTTAGATTTGATCCACAGCCAAAACTCAAACAAATACTTCTAATTTTCTTTTCCCAAAACTAATTAAATACTCATAACCAATGAAGATTGAAGCAAAATCTGTAGCTTCTGTTAATCCCAATCAGAACACAAAAACCTTGATGAAGAAATCCAAGCAATTCTTTTTCCCAAATAATTTCTACAATCAAAACTGTTGTGCAATCCTTTTTTTTCCAAAAACTACTCTGTGAAAACTTTTTAGAAGAATTGTCATGAATGAAATTGCAACCCCCCAAAAGATTTTTAATGCATTTAATTACCTCAAGTTACAAAACTCAACTGATTGTAGTCATGCATTCAAAAATTGCTCAATCATTTATAATCATTAAATATCTAAGATATTATCCTTCAACTCATACACAAGTTTTCAGATATTTATCACTTATTGAAAACAAATTCTTTTAAAATATCAACTTTTTACAAGAATCCAATTTGCACAATTAATTCCACAATTACATTTAAATAATTACCTTTTTCAAAATTAACATTCACTTTTAAATAAATAACTTGTTTAATTTTTTTTAATAAATCAAACCTTACTCATAAACATTTAGTCTAATATTTAATGAAATATATTAACAAATAAGCCATTTAGTTAAATTGTTGAATTCCCAAACAAAACAATACAGACAAGAACGACACAACAAAAATCGACTGCACAAAAGAACGGGTGACAAAAAGATACTCGTTCAATGAATAACGATGACTTAAATGAGGACCTCACACTATCTCTGAAACCACATAATTGCATTGGATTAGGGTACGCTTGGACCTGTCAAGTAGGTGGAGCTAATACTCAGTACTTGTATAAACATATATCAACAAACACACCGTGAAGAAGAGTCATAGCATAGCAGGGTACTCATGTGTGAGTAGTGCTACACTATCTTCTTCACCAAAACTGATGATCATCATATATCATAAACAACCATTTCATCATAATAACCTCATAAAGATTCTAAAGCAACATATACAATGTCACCTATGTGTTAACCATAATGTTAGCTCACAAACATAATTCAGATGTTTAGGATATCAAACCTATCATCCACGGAGTATAAAAACAACATAACATTAGTGTCGTAAATAATAAAAGATGAATATAATATCCAAAGCAGCTAAACGACTAGCAATCATCCATAAACAAATTGAAACACATAGTAGCAACTGGAGGGGTACTACATCCTCCCCCCTAGGATAAGCCTTACTCCTAGAAGCCTGCAAATACAAAATGGATAACACACACTCATCACAACCACATGCTACACAAATGTCCATAATGTGTTCACCCGATAAAAAGGATATCGGTGCATTGTACACTACATCGAGGGTCCTATCCTTTCTACAATTTTTCTATACCATTGGACCAACACCACCTAAGCACAAACTTAGGTTGATAAATAAGGAGGAAAAAAAGGATGGATGTACCATCAAGAGTTCGAGCAACTAGGTCAACATAATGGGCTCATAGTGCCCAGTGTATAAAACTATGCTCTGATACCATCTATAACGCCCTGCTAGGGAATCCAATAAAACAAAGCATAAAGTAACAAATTAACCAAATAATTTTTTTTTAAAAAACGTCATTCAATTAAACAAATGTCTTATGGATTCCCAAACGACATTACCTAAACATAATAAATAAGATCATCACACCATAATATTAAACTCATAAAACATAAGTACAAATCACATTCATGAATGATCCACTTTCATAAACTTTAAATAGTCAAGATATATACATATCCAGATTACAAAAAGTGATATTTTAATAAATATTGATACATCATAATGCTGATACAATGAGTACTCTCATACACATGAGGTAAATATACAAA
>VDFB02254888.1:0-13640 GCA_007258455.2 Sequoia sempervirens | reverse complement strand
CCATATTAAATTAGAATAATTTAAATAGAGCTTTTCAAGACTTAAATCATTATATTTTCTAAAAATATCTGATTTCAGTAAAAATTAGGATCTTCCAGAAAGTGTAAACCACTATTGTGGTAGCACCCGATAGGAACCTACTCCATGAAAAATGTTATCCCAGTATAGAAATATCTATAAGAGGACCCAATGGTGGATAATAGAATGGTTTCATCCCTACCACGTGAAACCTGAAGGCCCACTCCCTTCGTGCTAGGAGATAATGATAGGTCCACAAAACAGTCAAACAAAAAATAAAGTTAGATGTCACATTACATGGTTAACAACACATAATGACAAGACAGTATCTTAATTAGAAGATCACAAATAAAATCCCAGAGGCAACAACAATAACATAGGTGACTCTACATAAGAGACCACAAACATGTTTCAGGATAGAGTATCATCACATAGTTGCTCTAGGTAACCCTGGTGAATCTTCCTTGACTATTGGCCCTCCTCCAGAGTTACCTTGGTAGTCTCTACCGATTCCTAGCCCCTAGACATACTCATGTGGAGTTTAATTACCTTTCAAAAAGACAAGGTGGATGACTAAGCCATTTCAGGCCTTCTTAAACTACCCTTAATCTATACAAGCATTAAGGAACTAGGTGAGGCATTCCGTTTATCTTAATTATTTAATGAACCCCAGGTTTATTTATTAAGGTTTTCATTGAATTACAAAAACCCATGATAGGTTACCCTGGCAACCACTTAGGGTTCCGGCCCCTATCACAAGCCACTCTTCCTATAAACATGATGAAACATCAAAATACCAAGGATTTCCAAAATACATATCAAACAACGCCATAATAAAACATATCTCATTCATGGTTTAATGATGGAACAATTCAAACACCCCAAAGGTAACAAATAACTCTTGCATGGAAAAGTCCCAAAATAGAGCATGGTATTAAAACATCAATAAACCAATATTAAAAGATCTTTTTCTTTAAAATCAATACTCTAGCCTCTGGAAGAAAAGGTACACATAACTCAAAATTAGATACAAAGGAAAACCATTAAGCACAAAAAGTAAAATCTCAAATGATCACATCATTCACATGGCATAGACCATATAGTCTCATAATACCTTAAATAAAGAATTTCACTACATCCTTATAATCCTTTTAAATATAGTTATCTTAGCCATGAAATTTAGAAATCAACTGAGAATAACTCAAGCAAGGAATAGGTAGATAACACACCATATGAAGATATTAAACTTTTAAATATTTAAAAAATTAAACAAGCAGATCTTATGCATGCAAACTGATGCAGGAGCATCCAATGGTGTAAGGGCAATCTTGCATCACCCAAAAATAGTTAAATTTCAAGTTTCTCATTTTTTAGATGTTTTTACACTTTTGGATACCCTTTTCATCATAATGAAATTCCCAATTTATGGTTTTTTATTTTCTATTCCTGGGTGGAAAGATATTGCAGTTTTAGTTTCCCAA
Organism: Sequoia sempervirens; assembly: GCA_007258455.2. Classification (NCBI taxonomy): domain Eukaryota; kingdom Viridiplantae; phylum Streptophyta; class Pinopsida; order Cupressales; family Cupressaceae; genus Sequoia; species Sequoia sempervirens. The sequence goes on along the minus strand of VDFB02254888.1, from coordinate 12,141 downwards.
ATTTGTACCTGAAAAATCTTCTGAGTTAGATTTGAGGCACTTAGAGTTCCCAGAACATCCCAAAAACTTGTCAAAATTGGCATAGCAAATGTTGAGTGCATTATTGACTTTGATACCTTTCCAACGGTTCAAACAGTTTGTGAATCGGAGTCCCAGATCAAAAGTTATGGCCTCAGGAAGTTGGCGCACTTTCTAGAAGATACAATTACAAATGTTCTTTTGAAATTTGAACTTCATGTTGTAATTTTTGGTGCCAAACCACCTAAACTCAAATTTGAATGTTGTTTTGGCTCCAAATTAATGAGGAGCTCTATTTATGGGCAGGTTTCTACTTTTTGGGTAGCTTTTTGGGGACAAGCTCACATATTGTGAAAGGGTTATTCTGTAGCTTTCTATAACTTGCATGTGTTGTAGAACTTGGGGATTTGAGATCCTCTGTATGTAAGAAGCTCCATTTTTTGAATAATAAAATTATTCTCTTGTTTTTGGGTTATTTTCTAAGTCTTAGGCTATTCCCTCATCAAGTGGTATCAGAGCGGGTTTTCTTGAGTGTGTGGACAGATCGCCGATCATGAGGTAGTTCGCACCAGGACCATGGTTGTGGATCGAGGTCAAGAAAGATGTCTCCAAGAGTGATGCCTAGTAGGTGTGATGGTGCTAGAGGTGGTCAAGGTGGCATAAATGCTAGTGGAAGAGATGCACTAGCAGCCCTCCAGAGATAGATTGATGCGTTACAAGAGCAGTTGAGAAGAGGGTTAAACCTGAGGGAGGAAAGTGAGGATGAAGGAGAGGAAGAAGGTTCAAATGTAGAAGAGGAAGAAGAAGTAATTGATCAAGACCAAATGTGGATAATAAGGGTCATTTCAAATATTGGGAAAAGACCGAGAGCAAAAGTCCCTAGTTATTCCAGAAGTCTAAACCCAAAAGAGTTGATCAATTGGATCAACAAGCTAGAAGAATATTTTGATATGAGGAAATAGAGGACCCAGATTGGGTTAAGTTTGTGAAAATGAAGCTGAAGGGCCAAGATTCGGGTGTGGAAAGAGGTCTATTAAAGAAATCAAAGAGGAAAAGTGGAAAAGATCACCGGACGCATGGCAGAAACCGGAAGAAGCGCCCGCCCGCGACCACGTAAGCGATCTCTGAATAAAATTGCAAGTGGTTGAAGGAAGCGCAGATCCTGCGAAGCGGTAACATACCAACATTTTCACAAGATAATCATCGAACGGGTCACGAGGCCAATAAGGAGAGGGTAGCCCGGTATCTTAATGGGTTATGACTGAGCATTTAGGAGGAGTTAAGCCTAGTCAGAATGACCACCATTGAGGATGTGTATCAGTTTACTTTAAAGGTGGAAGAGAAGCTGAACAAAAGATTTGATGGAAAGCAAAAAGACAAGGGGTTCAAAGTGGAAGGGTGGTAAAGACCTTCAAGAAGCCAAAATGATGATGAAAAGAAAAGTGAAGATGTGGGTACTAGCTGAAGCCAAAGGAATGACAACTTCTACTACCCTTGTGATCAAAACAGTGGTGATCAAAGAGGTAGAGGACGAGGGAGATATGGACAAGGACCTAGAAGAGGTGGTTTCAGAGGAACTTGTTTCCATTGTGGTGAAGAAGGGAATCAATCCTATGAATGTCCACAACATCAAGGAAGGATAGACAAAAGGCTAGAAGGTTGTGGAAGAGTTGCACATGTAGATGAGGAAGCTCAATCTGAGCATTCAGATGATGCAGAAAGAGGAGAAGCCCTAGTGGTCAGAAGAGCCCTGGTGACTAAAGAGAAGGAGCCAGAACAGAGGAAGAATCTGTTTTGCACAAGATGCAAGTGTGAAGACAAATGTTGTGATGTCATTATTGACAGTGGGAGCACTGATAATTTGGTGTCAGAAGAGATGGTTGCGAAGTTGAAGTTAAAAAGGGAGAGGCATCCACATCCATATCGGATTTCCTAGTTGCAGAAAGACCACAAAATTTTGGTCAGTGAGCAATGCCTAGTAAAGTTCAAGATCAGAAGCTATCGTCATGAGGTACTATGTGATATCATCCCCATGGATGCATGTCACATGTTGTTGGGGAGGTCGTGGCAGTTTGATGGGTGAGCTATACATGATGGCCATGCAAACACTTACTCCTTGACGAAGGATGGAGTCCGCCATAAGTTGAAGCCCCTGAAGAAGGATGAAGAAAAGGTATTCAGTAGTGCTATAATTTGTTTTGTTGATGGAAGGAAATTTTTAGAAGGCATGAAGCATGAGCGTATGTGTTATGCATTGATTCCTAGAATGGATAAGGAAGATAGTGATGGGGTACCAGTAGAAGTTTCTGGGTTATTAAATGAGTTTCAAGAGATTATTTTTGATAATGTACATGAGGGTTTACCACCAATAAGGAAGATCAGTCATTAGATTGACTTGATTCCTAGAGCTAGTTTGCCAAATAAGGTAGCTCATAGAATGACTCCAGCAAAACATGAAGAGTTGAATAGACAAGTTCAAGAGTTGTTGAGAAAGGGTTTGATACGGAAGAGTTTGAGTCCATGTGCAATACCTGCAGTACTAGCACCAAAGAAGGATGGGGAGTGGAGGATGTATACAGATTCTCGAGCCATAAACAAGATAACAATCAAGCACAGATTTCCCCTGCCAAGGATGGATGACCCGATGGACTATTTGAGTGGAACTCAATACTTCACAAAGATTGATTTGAAGAGTGGTTATCACTAGATCTAAATTCAAGAGGGAGATGAATGGAAGACTATTTTCAAGACCAAAGAGGCCTATGAGGGAAAGCACAATACTTTCGGGCTAAATCCAGCAATTCAAGCATGACTTATGCGCTCAAGAACGCAGGTGCGCTAAAAAGCACTTTGGGAAGTTTTGTTATTGCTTATTTGATGATATTTTTGATTTTTAGTAAGACGCTGGATGAGCATCCGATGCATCTAGAGAGCCTTGAGAAGCAGGAGAAATTGTTGATTAATCTAAAGAAGTGCAGCGTTTTGTGAAGAGGGAGTTAGTGTACTTGGGGTTTGCTTGTTCCAGCAGAAGGTCTCAAGATGGACCTGTAGGAAGGTGAAGGTCTGAATGGCTTCCACCGCAAGAACCGCAACCAGAGATCTTCCATTTGGCTAGTTTTTATAGAAAGTTCATTAGAAACTTCAAGTATTTAGACCCCCGACCGAAACAATGAGAGGGATAGAAAGAATTCAAGTGGAGCACCATAGGAGTGGGGAAAGTTTGAACCGCGAAGCAGAGGACAAAGCAACCCTCGCTCTAGCTCCATATTTCAACAAGGTGTTTCAAGTGGATTGTGTGATGCTGGTTGTGCCATTAGAGCGTTAAGTTGCTGTAAGCCCATTGTCTATTTTAGTGAAAAGTTAAATGATGCCAAGAGAAATTATTTTGTATATGATTAGGAATTTTATGCAATAGTTCAAGCATTAAAGAAATGGATACATTATTTGTTTCCAAAGGAATTTGTTCTATATACTGATCATCAGGCCTTGGCAAGTACCTAAATAGTCGTGGAAAAATTAAACTGAGGCATATGAAATGGGTAGAGTTTTTGCAGAAGTTACCTTTGTTTCCTTTGAAACATAGGGAGTGGGAAGTCGCAAAATAGTGTTGCGTATGCCTTAAGTAGGAGGCATACATTGATGACACAAAGATGCAGATTGAAGCGGTTGGGTCTAATGAACTCACATACCCAGACAGTGTAAGATTCATCTTTCTTGCAGGCTTGAAAGTTTGCAAGGAACCCGTTACAAAGGGACAGACAAGGTGGCTAGATTTCATAATCCGTGATGGCATGTTATTTAAGGAAGTCAATTGTGTATCCCAAGGAGTTCCATGAGGGAGAAACCCGAGCAAAGGAGAAGCATAGTGGAGAAATGGTAGGACATTTTAGTCAGGATAAGACCATTGCCATTATCTGTGAGCATTATTATTAGCCTCAGTTGTCAAAGGATGTGAAGAAATTTGTACAAAGTTGTCAGGTATGTCATATGGCTAAAGGAGTGAGTTAGAATACAGGCTATATCAGCCCTTACCTATACCAGAGAGGCCATGGGAGGATATAAGTATGGATTTTGTTCTTGGTTTGCCAAGGACACAATGAGGGAATGATTTAGTCTTTGTGGTGGTCGATAGGTTATCGAAGATGGCACATTTCATTCCATGACGAAGATTCCATGATGCACCCACATTGCTCAATTTGTTCTTCAAAGAGGTGGTGGTGAGGCTACATGGTCTGCCAAAGAGTATTGTTTCAGATCATGACACCAAATTTGTGGGTACTCTTTTAAGGACCCATAAGAATTCTTGAAATGTGAGCGAAGTTCACCTCTACACAATCCACAAAATAGATGGCAGACAGAGGTTGTTAACAGGAGTCTCATGTTCCTTATTGAGATGTTTGTAGAGATAAACCCAAGGATGGGACTTGATCTTACCCCAGGCAGAATTTTCTACAACAATTCTGTCAATAGAAGCACTAGTAGATCACCATTCCAGATTGTGTATGGAGGTAGTCCCAAAACAGCTCCAAAATTGAGGAAGATGGACCAAGAGGAGAAAATAAGTGCTAAAGCCAAAGATTTTGCAAACCACATCAAGGATATACATGAGAAGGTAAGAGAACATATCAACAAGATGAATATGATAAGGTGAAGGCATAATGAAGAGGAGGTATAAGGAGTTTTAGATTGGTGATGAAGTGATGGTCCACTTGAGGAAAGAAAGTTTCTAGTGGGGAACATATAACAAATTGAAGATGAAAGCAAAAGGTTCGTCCTCTAAAATTTGGAAGAGTAAAAGGATTCAGAATGCACATGAGGTAGACTTGTCGATGGATTCAACATTTCCTGGTGTTCAACATTTTAGATTTTGATAGAGTATCGGGCGAAGGTGGTATAGAGGAAGTAACCGACAATGGAACAAGCAGGGGATTCCTAAAGACCTATCACTTCAGAAAAAGGAGGAGATTGAAGAAATCGATAGTCGTAGGGAAGGGAGTACCCGAACAAAAGAGGAAGAATATCCGTGAAATGGAAAGGAAGGAATATTGAAGATTCACCCCAATAATGCATGCAGAGGTTGACCACATTTGCTCTCCACTATCCGAGACTTACTTCCAGGTCACTTCTCACCACCCCGGGTAACCCATGGGAGCATCCAAAGGGTGTAAGTGGGCAATCTTGCATCACCCAAAAATAGTTAAATTTCGTTTCTAATCTTTAGATGTTTTTACATTTTTTGATGTAATCTGCTTTGTCATAATGAAATTCCAATTTCACGGTTTTATTTCTTTCATTCCTGGTGGAAAGATATTGTAGTTTTAGTTCTAGTTTCCAAGTTAGATTTTGAGGTATCTTTAGACTGCCCTGAACGCATACCCCAAAACATGCTATGTACCAGGAAAATTTTGAGCATGTTATTAATTTGAGACCTTCCAATGGTTCAAATGGTTTGCAAATCAAAGTCCCGACTGCTGCGCCCGAACTGGCGACTTTCTAGAAGATACAATTGCAAATGTTCTTTTGAAATTTGAACTTCAAGTTGTAATTTTCAGTGCCAAACTGCCTAAACTCAAATTTGAATGTTGTTTTGGCTCCAAACTAATGAGGAGCTCTATTTATGGGCGGGTTTCTAATTTTTGGGTAGCTTTTTGGGGACAAGCTCGCATATTGCGAAAGGGTTATTCTGTAGCTTTCTGTAACTTTCATGTGTTGTAGAACTTGGGGATTTGAGATCCTCTGCATGTAAGAAGCTCCATTATCTAAATAATAAAATTATTCTCTTGTTTGTGGGTTATTTTCTAAGTCTCGGGCTGTGCCCTCATCATAAATGAATGTTAAGCATTCTAATATTTGCGGCTATAAAGAAAATCAAGACCAATAACATAGTCAATATCACCCTTGCTTTATTTAGCTACAATTAATTTAGACAGATCTCAAAAGCTAAAGATGGCTTCATATATTCTTATCCACTCAGCACATCCATTTTTTACCAAAATAGATTATTTTATGTTTGAAAATGTATGTTTTCAAATCATTATAGGAAGTCAACCTAGGGAAGAGGATTCATTAACACACTATTAAGTAACACATATCAATTCGCTAACACATATCCATTTGCTAATACATAGTTCATTAACACAAAAGCTTAGTATATTTTAAACACATCTAAACAAATTTTCTTTTTTTTTCAAACATACCTATTCTCAAATGCCAATATGGAGTTTTTCAGAACTGATTCCAAACAAAACAAAGTTTAGAAAAGGTAATACAGGAATGTACAGTGTATAAAATGTAATCAGCTGACTTGCGTTTACAGTTTTATGCTCATCCAAACTAAAGAAAGTCTGGAGACTACAATGAAGATATAAAAGCAGTTTTGATAACTTAAGAAATAGTTAGTTGTTGGTTATGCCAAACATGCAAAGTGAAACTTGAACTAAGTAAAATATAAATCATAGACTATGACATCTTAGTAAATGAAAGTAATAGACATTTCCATTAAATTAAAACTCAATATCCATATATATATTTATAAAGAAGAATAAATATTTTCTTTTATACAAGAGATATAAATGATGCTAAAAGCATGCACAAACTAAGATAATCTCAACAAATTTAGAATATCATTTTTTTTTAACTTTCTATTTTGATGTTCTTCTAATAGATAAGAACAAATTGTTAAACTCAACTAAGTTACATGCACTTTAAATACTTTCAAATCTTATAAAATGAAATTAACACAAATATCAATTTTAAACAACTTTAAAGCAAAATACATTTTCAAATATAAATGAATATTTATACACTCTATTTTTCTACAATTATCTTGACTTAATTTCCATGCATGAATTTCAATTCTAAACTGAACTCTAGTTATAGGAAAGGAGTACTAAATAAGTTTACAATATTTGTTTTTTTGTTAACAAACTGAAATCTCTAGATGATGGCCCCAGTGAGGACATGCTAAACTATAGAAAAGAAATTGAATTTCCTATTATACTCAAGTGCTATGGCTGAGACAAATTGACAATGGGATCAAAGGGATTATTTAAACCTTTTAAATTTTCTTTATATTCAATCACTTCAGCCAATACATGTTGCCAATATATCAAGAAGTTTATTTAAATATATACAACCTACCATGTTTAAGTGCAGTAGCTGTGACAAGTTGCTAATGAAATTAAAGAGTGTATTTAAATATATATAGCCTACCATATTCAAGTACGACAGTTGTGATAGTTTGATAATGGAATTAGAGAGATTATTTGATCCTCTACAACATTCGATTATCAAAGGTTACAAACATGACTAGTTACCAAGGAATTAGAAAGGTAATTTGAACCTCTATAGTCTTCTATGTTCCAGTGTTGCAACTGGGACAAGTTGTTAATGATATAAGAAAGGTATTTTAAAATCTAATTACCCTACCATGTTCAAGAGATACAAAAGAACTACAAAAGTTTAGACATACCCAAGGCAAGGAAAATCAAAGAGAATTGAAGGCATCCAAGGAAACCCTCTGATTTGATCATTTGAAAATGACTAAAGAGAGAATCAAAGTAGGTATACCAAAAGAATTTCAAAGGAACAGAGGAAAGAATAAATATTCTAGCCAAGTGTGAAATTTGCAGGGAAAAGAATATGGCAATGGTAAAGATAAAGGCCTATAGGCCTTGGTTTCAATTTATTTAAGCTATTGTCAAGTTCCTTAACCATAGTTTTATTTTCTATTTGACTTGTATGGCTACGTAGCCAAAAACTACAAATATCGGTGATGCTAAATGAAACATAGAAACCTCAGGAAAGCAAAATCACCGCAAGGGGTTTCAAAATTGATACAAACTAGAACATGCAAACCGCAGATCATGCAACATAAATAACAGCTATATTTAGCCAATGAAACAAACAACCAAAATAATGAAGGAATTATTAGATTCCTCTAATAGGTTTCCCTACTGCTAGTTTTAAATCTCATTTTCAATTTTCCTATTGTTTTCTTTGATTCCTTAAAACTAATCAAAGAAAATTTAGTTTCTGATGTCTGTGCAGGTAAATTAGCAAGAAAACTCTACATGTGGAGAAATAAAAAACCATAACGACATTCAGAAAAATCTATTTGAATATACACAAAATAAAGAAGAAAACCTAGATTTTCAACCAACTTGAATATTGCAACCTTTAGATTTGATCCACAGCCAAAACTCAAACAAATACTTCTAATTTTCTTTTCCCAAAACTAATTAAATACTCATAACCAATGAAGATTGAAGCAAAATCTGTAGCTTCTGTTAATCCCAATCAGAACACAAAAACCTTGATGAAGAAATCCAAGCAATTCTTTTTCCCAAATAATTTCTACAATCAAAACTGTTGTGCAATCCTTTTTTTTCCAAAAACTACTCTGTGAAAACTTTTTAGAAGAATTGTCGTGAATGAAATTGCAACCCCCCAAAAGATTTTTAATGCATTTAATTACCTCAAGTTACAAAACTCAACTGATTGTAGTCATGCATTCAAAAATTGCTCAATCATTTATAATCATTAAATATCTAAGATATTATCCTTCAACTCATACACAAGTTTTCAGATATTTATCACTTATTGAAAACAAATTCTTTTAAAATATCAACTTTTTACAAGAATCCAATTTGCACAATTAATTCCACAATTACATTTAAATAATTACCTTTTTCAAAATTAACATTCACTTTTAAATAAATAACTTGTTTAATTTATTTTAATAAATCAAACCTTACTCATAAACATTTAGTCTAATATTTAATCAAATATATTAACAAATAAGCCATTTAGTTAAATTGTTGAATTCCCAAACAAAACAATACAGACAAGAATGACACAACAAAAATCGACTGCACAAAACAACGGGTGACAAAAAGATACTTGTTCAATGAATAACGATGAATTAAATGAGGACCTGACACTATCTCTGAAACCACATAATTGCATTGGATTAGGGTATGCTCGGACCTGTCAAGTAGGTGGAGCTAATACTCGGTACTTGTATCTGCATAAAACATCACAGTTAAACATATAAACATATATCAACAAACACACCGTGAAGAAGAGTCATAGCATAGCAGGGTACTCATGTGTGAGTAGTGCTACACTATCTTCTTCACCAAAACTGATGATCATCATATATCATAAACAACCATTTCATCATAATAACCTCATAAAGATTCTAAAGCAACATATACAATGTCACCTATGTGTTAACCATAATGTTAGCTCACAAACATAATTCAGATGTTTAGGATATCAAACCTATCATCCACGGAGTATAAAAACAACATAACATTAGTGTCGTAAATAATAAAAGATGAATATAATATCCAAAGCAGCTAAACGACTAGCAATCATCCATAAACAAATTGAAACACATAGTAGCAACTGGAGGGGTACTACATCCTCCCCCCTAGGATAAGCCTTACTCCTAGAAGCCTGCAAATACAAAATGGATAACACACACTCATCACAACCACATGCTACACAAATGTCCATAATGTGTTCACCCGATAAAAAGGATATCGGTGCATTGTACACTACATCGAGGGTCCTATCCTTTCTACAATTTTTCTATACCATTGGACCAACACCACCTAAGCACAAACTTAGGTTGATAAATAAGGAGGAAAAAAAGGATGGATGTACCATCAAGAGTTCGAGCAACTAGGTCAACATAATGGGCTCATAGTGCCCAGTGTATAAAACTATGCTCTGATACCATCTATAACGCCCTGCTAGGGAATCCAATAAAACAAAGCATAAAGTAACAAATTAACCAAATAATTTTTTTTTAAAAAACGTCATTCAATTAAACAAATGTCTTATGGATTCCCAAACGACATTACCTAAACATAATAAATAAGATCATCACACCATAATATTAAACTCATAAAACATAAGTACAAATCACATTCATGAATGATCCACTTTCATAAACTTTAAATAGTCAAGATATATACATATCCAGATTACAACAAGTGATATTTTAATAAATATTGATACATCATAATGTTGATACAATGAGTACTCTCATACACATGAGGTAAATATACAAAGAAGATAATGATCTCTTGAAAACTAACATCCATGTCTTCGAATACGTTCAACGTCCATCGTCACAAACAAGAAAGTGGTAAGAACCTACTCCACAAACAATGTTATCCAAGTATAGAAATATCTGTAAGAGGACCCAAAGGTGGATAATAGCATGGTTTCCTCCCTACCACGTGAAACCCGAAGGTTCACTCCCTCCGTGCTAGGAGATCTGTGAGGTCCACAAAATAGTCAAACGACAGCAAAGAATAGTGATATTTACATTGGCTAACAACATAATGACAAGACAATATCTTAATTTAAAGGATCACCATTTCTAAAGCTGTGATAACATGGTGACTCCATAGAAAGTTCATGGTTTTGTGTTTGAGGCAGAATGTCGCTCACACCAGACAATTCGATTTGCCTGTGAATATTCCTAGACTGCCCACCGCCTCAGTTGCCATCTAGAATCTCTGCGATTCCATTTCAGACCTCAACCATGGGTGAATTGCTTTGGAAGACAGGTGAAGCTAAACTACATTCAGGCCTTCTCTTCTTACCCAATCCATGCAAGCATTTAAGGCACTGGTGGCATTACATTTATCTTAATTATTTAGCTGAACCACGGAACTTTATTTATTAAAGTTTCACAAAAGCCCCTTTACTCAATTTTCCCTATACTTAGGGTTCTGGCCCCTATGTAAACCTCTTTTCATAAACAGCAGTAAACATCACAAACACCAGGACTGCAAAACGCATCTCAAACAATTCCATAATAAAACATATCTCATTCATGGTTCAATGATGGAACAATTCAAACACCCCAAAGGTAACAAATAACTCTTGCATGGAAAAGTCCCAAAATAGAGCAAGGTATTAAAACATCAATAAACCAATATTAAAATCTCTTTTTCTTTAAAATCAATACTATAGCCTCTGGAAGAAAAGGTACACATAACTCAAAATAAGATACAAAGGAAAACCATTAAGCACAAAAAGAAAAATCTTGAATGATCACATCATTCACATGGCATAGACCATATAGTCTCATAATACCTTAAATAAAGAATTTCACTACATCAGTATAATCATTTTTAATATAGTTATCTTAGCCATGAAAAATAGAAATCAAATGAGAATAACTCAAGCAAGGAACAGGTAGATAACACACCATCTGAATGATATAAATAGGAAGATCTTATGCATGCAAATGAATGTTAAGCATTCTAAGATTCATGGCTATAAAGAAAATTAGGACCAATAACATAGTCAATATCGCCCTTGCTTTATTTAGCTACATTGAATTTAGAAAGATCTTAGAAGCTAAGGATGGCGTCATATATTCTTATCCACTTAGAACATCCATGTTTTACCAAAATAGATTCTTTTATGTTTTCAAATCATTATAGGCAGTGAACCTAGGGAAGAGGATTCATTAATACACTATTAGGTAACACATATCGGTTCGCTAACACATATCCATTTGCTAATACATAGTTTGTTAACAAAAAAGCTTAGTATATTTTAAACACATCTAAACAAATTTTCTTTTGTTTTCAAACATATCTATTTTCAAATGCCAATATGGAGTTTTTTAGCATCGATTCCAAACAAAACAAAGTTTAGAAAAGATAATACAGGAATGTACAGTGTATAAAATGTAATCAGCTGACTTGCGTTTACAGTTTTATGCTCATCCAAACTAAAGAAAGTCCGGTGACTACAATGAAGATATAAAAGTAGTTTTGATAACTTTAGAAACAGTTTGTTGTTGGTTACACCAACCTTGCAAAGCAAAACTTGAACTAAGTAAAATATAAATCATAGACTATGACATCTTAATAAATGAAAGTAATAGACAGTTCCATTAAATTAAAACTCAATATCCATATATATATTTATAAAGAAGAATAAATATTTTATTTTAGACAAGAGATATAAATGATGCTAAAAGCATACACAAACTAAGATAATCTCAACAGATTTAGAATATCATTTTTTTTTAACTTTCTATTTTGAAGTTCTTTTAATAGATAAGAACAGATTGCTAAACTCAACTAA
>VDFB02254887.1:0-17707 GCA_007258455.2 Sequoia sempervirens | reverse complement strand
CATATAGTCTCATAATACCTTAAATAAAGAATTTCACTACATCATTATAATCATTTTTAATATAGTTATCTTAGCCATGAAAATTAGAAATCAAATGAGAATAACTCAAGCAAGGAACAAGTAGATAACACACCATGTGAATGATATAAATAGGAAGATCTTATGCATGCAAATGAATGTTAAGCATTCTAAGATTCATGGCTATAAAGAAAATTAGGACCAATAACATAGTCAATATCTCCCTTGCTTTATTTAGCTACATTGAATTTAGAAAGATCTTAGAAGCTAAGGATGGCGTCATATATTCTTATCCACTTAGAACATCCACGTTTTACCAAAATAGATTCTTTTATGTTTTCAAATCATTATAGGCAGTGAACCTAGGGAAGAGGATTCATTAATACACTATTAGGTAACACATATCGGTTCGCTAACACATATCCATTTGCTAATACATAGTTTGTTAACAAAAAAGCTTAGTATATTTTAAACACATCTAAACAAATTTTCTTTTGTTTTCAAACATATCTATTTTCAAATGCCAATATGGAGTTTTTTAGCATCGATTCCAAACAAAACAAAGTTTAGAAAAGATAATACAGGAATGTACAGTGTATAAAATGTAATCAGCTGACTTGCGTTTACAGTTTTATGCTCATCCAAACTAAAGAAAGTCCGGTGACTACAATGAAGATATAAAAGTAGTTTTGATAACTTTAGAAACAGTTTGTTGTTGGTTACACCAACCTTGCAAAGCAAAACTTGAACTAAGTAAAATATAAATCATAGACTATGACATCTTAATAAATGAAAGTAATAGACAGTTCCATTAAATTAAAACTCAATATCCATATATATATTTATAAAGAAGAATAAATATTTTATTTTAGACAAGAGATATAAATGATGCTAAAAGCATACACAAACTAAGATAATCTCAACAGATTTAGAATATCATTTTTTTTTAACTTTCTATTTTGAAGTTCTTTTAATAGATAAGAACAGATTGCTAAACTCAACTAAGCTACATGCATTTTAAATACTTTCAAATCTTGTAAAATGAAATTAACACAAATATCAATTTTAAACAACTTTAAAGAAAAATACATTTTCAAATATAAATGAATATTTATACACTCTGCTTTTCTACAATTATCTTGACTTAATTTCCATGCATGAATTTCAATTCTAAAGTGAACTCTAGTTACAGGAAAGGAGTACTAAATAAGTTTACAATTTTATTTATTTATTTATTTTCAAAAAAAACTGAAATCTCCAGATGATGACGCCAGTGAGGACATGCTAAACTACATAAAAGAAATTGAATTTCCTATTATACTCAAGTGCTATGGTTGAGACGGATTGAAAATGTGATCAAAGAGATTATTTAAAACTTTTAAATTTTCTTTATATTCAAGTGCTTCAGTCAATACAGGTTGCCAATATATTAGGGAGTTTATTTCAATATATATAGCCTACCATGTTTAAGTGTGCAATTGTGACAAGTTGCTAATGAAATAAAAGATTTTATTTAAATATGTACAACCTACCATATTCAATTATGATAGTTGTGATAGTTTGACAATGGAATTAGAGAGATTATTTAATCCTCTACAACATTCAATTATCAAAGGTTACATATGTGACTAGTTGCCAAGGGATTAGACAGGTAATTTGAACCTCTACAGTCTACTATGTTCCAGTGTTGTAGCTAGGAAGGTTATTAATGATATTAAAAAGGTATTTTAAAATCTAATTACCCTACCATTTTTGAGAGATACAAAACAGCTACAGAAGTTTAGACATACCCAAGGCAAGGAAAATCAAGGAGAATCAAGCATCCAAGGCAGCCCTCCAATTTGATAATCTAAAAATGACTAAAGAGAGAATCAATGTAGGTATAACAAATGAATTTCAAAGGCACAGAGGAAATAATAAATATTCTTGCCAAGTGTGAAATTTGCAAGGAAAATAATATGGCAATGGTCAAGATACAGGCCGATAGGCCTTGGTTTCGATTCATTTAAGCTATTGTCAAGTTCCTTAACCATAGTTTTATTTTTCATTCGAGTTGTATGGCTACATAGCCAAAAATTACAGATATCGGTGACGCTAAATGAAACATAGAAACCTCAGCAAAGCAAAATCACTGCAAGGGGTTTCAAAATTGATACAAAACAGAACATGCAAATCGTAGATCATGCAACATAAATAACAACTATATTTAGCTAATGACACAGACAACCAAAACAATGAAGAAATTATTAGATTTCTCTAATAGGTTTCCCTACTGCTAGTTTTCAATCTCGTTTTCAATTTTCCTATTGTTTTCTTTGATTCTTTAAAACTAATCAAATAAAATTCAGTTTTTGATGTCTATGTAGGTAAATCAGCAAGAAAACTCTACATGTGGACAAATAAAATACCATAACGACATTCAGAAAACTCTATTTGAATATACACAAAATAAAGAATAAAACATAGATTTTCAACCAACTTGAATATTGCAACCTTCAGATTTGATCCATAGCCAAAACTCAAACAAATCCTTCAAATTTTCTTTTCCCAAAATTGATTAAATACTCGTAACTAATGAAGATTGAAGCAAAATATGTAGCTTCTGTTAATCCCAATTAGAACACCAAAAACTTGATGAATAAATCCAAGCAATCCTTTTTCCCAAATTATTTCTACAATCAAAACTATTGTGCAATCCCTTTTTTTTGTTTCCAAAAACTACTCCGCGAAAACATTTTCAGAAGAATTGTCGTGAATGAAATTGCAACCCCCCAAAAGCTTTTTAATGCATTTAATTACCTCAAGTTACAAAACTCAACTGATTGTAGTCATGCATTCAAAAATTGCTCAATCATTTATAATTATTAAATATCTAAGATATTATCCTTCAACTCACACACAAGTTTTCAGATATTTATCACTTATTGAAATCAAACACTTTTAAAATATCATCTTTTTACAAGAATCCAGTTTGCACAATTAATTCCACAATTACATTTAAATAATTACAATTTTTTAAATTAACATTCACTTTTAAATAAATAACTTGTTTAATTTATTTTAATAAATCAAACCTTACTCATAAACATTTAATCTAATATTTAATCAAATATATTAACAAATAAGCCATTTAATTAAATTATTGAATTCCCAAACAAAACAATAAAAACAATAATGACACAACAAAAATAGACTACACAAAACAATGGGTGACAAAAATATACTCATTCAATGAAGAACGATGACTTAAATGAGGACCTGACACTATCTCCGAAACCACATAATTATATTGGATTAGGGTACACTCAGACCTATCAAGTAGGTGGTGCTGATACTCGGTACATGTATATACATAAAACATCACTGTTAAACATATAAATATATATCAACAAACACACCATGAAGAAGAGTCGCAGCATAGCAGGGTACTCATGAGTGAGTAGTGCTACACTATCTTCTTCACCAAAACTAATGATCATCATATATCATAAACAACCATTTCATCATAATAACCTCATAAAGATTCTAAAGGAATATATAAAATGTCACCTATGTGTTAACCATTATGTCAGCTCACAAACATAATTCAGATGTTCAGGATATCAAACGTGTCATCCACGGAGTATAAAAACAACATAACATTAGTGTCGTAAATAATAAAAGATGAATATAATATCCAAAGCAGCTAAATGACTAGCAATCATCCATAAACAAACTCAAACAAATAGTAGCAACTGGAGGGGTACTACACTAATGGAGTTCTGAAAGCTTAAGTGTTGATAAGTAAGAGGTATTTTTCCATAGCGTGTCAAATTATGATATTGCTATCAGGATTCAACTGTGTAGCTTAAGTGTTTTTTTTTGTTGTGAGATTCTCTCCTGGTGTTAATAACTCTATTCAAACTGACAAGGCTGAAGTGAAGCGTAGTTTAATGCCCTCAACATTTGATAGAATCCTCCCCTCCTACATGCCAGAATGAGAACTCTATAACACAACATGGATATCGAGTAAAGAAAAATCAAAGAAGATTTATTTTTGTCTAATATTATATTTCTCAATATGCGTGACATATATGTTTAGAAAATATGGAAGCATGTGCAAATAAACAAGGAATTATTGTAGCACTCCTCCGATTTGCTTATATTTTCAGATAGTGCTTTTACTTTGATAGACCATGATGCTATGTTGTTATTTGATCACTGACATTTGAGTGATGATGGTTTTTATATTGTGATGTGATGACACACTTTATGGTTAGCATAGTTGATTATTTGAGCTGATATTGATATATGCTCATCTATAGTTAATTGATGTTTTAGTTTCGTCAGTTTTGATGTGACATTGTATTTTTGAAGGGAATAGGATTGCATCACTTGCTTGTGAGTGCCTTGCAATTCCATGATTTTCTCTTCACAGTGTGTTTGATTTATGATTTATATATATATATATATGTACAAGATATGTTTTGATTGCAGGATTGCAAGTACAAGACATCGACTCCACCTAGATCCGCAGGTTTGAGTGTGTCCATTACCAAATAGTATAGTTGATTGGGAGATAGTAACAAGGTTTCCTTGTCAAGCCACAACCCTAGTCACTGTGTGTCATCAGTCCTTGTTTCGGTATGCTTTGTTGTTATGTTGTCCACATTTTCCTTTTCATTTAATTATTTTGCAAGGTGTGTTCTCTGGGAAATTAATGTTAATTAATGCTTATAATTGTTTTTAGTGATTATTTAATTAATCTTGATTAATGTTGTTAGAAGCTTAATATTTGATTTAATTAATTAAAATTTAATTTATTTTGTAAAGTGATGGAATTATAAATTATTAAATGCATAAATATCTTGTAATTATCTTAGAGGAAATATCTGTGATTTGGATAAAAAGATATTTTATTTGTGACATGTTTTAAAGAAAAAGAATTAAACATTGTTTTTGGAAATTAATTCTTAGAGAGAATATTTGTATTAACTAAAAAGAGTAAAGAGGCTACTTCACAGCAATGAGAAAAGATATTTTTTAAGAGGTTGTTGAAAATTAAAGGAGGAAGTTCTCAAGAAATTTTGGATCTAGTTTTGTTTTCTTCCACTAACACATTTGACTGCAAAATATGATGAAACTATTCGATGAAATATGAAAATTCGATTTTTTTCGGGTGCTTGTAAAATTTGATGTGTAATTTTCAATTTTTGAAAGTTTATCCCCGATGTTCATAAAAAAAATAGAAAAAAAACAAATTTTGGCCAACATAAAGAAAAGTGAATTCACGACTAATTTATTGCGATAGTGTTTTTCTCTACTTGAGACAATTTGTGGAGAACTAAGGACGGTTTTCTTAGGAAAAATAAGAAAAAATTTAGGAAAATATAAGCCAAGTTGGGGGTGAGTAATTTTTCTTTTTCTGCGAAATTTAGTTGTGAAGTGCATATTTGTAGTTCGAGGGTTTGAAAATCATGTTTTAAAGCAACATCTCTCATCAAGATTTTGCATTTTAGGGTTAGAGGTTTTGAGAATTTCATGTGTCAGTTTTTGTTGTGTGGAATCCTGTAGGATACAACCAAAGGAATAGATTCTTGTGTTGTAATTATGTGCTCAATAACTCTATTGGTCATGTGGCATAGTTGTGCTATAACAAATATAGGATGCATTCATGTGTGACCCAGGTTTAATGTGGCTATGTTGTGATAGAAATGGAGGCACTCATATAATGTAGATAATTCAGGTTGTATAATGTAGGTGTCAATCATCATTGGGTGCATTCAGGTTGTCTGAAGTTTAACAGGTTAGGATGTAGTTATAGCATGATCGAAGAATGATTACCTCTTGCTGCAATAAAGAGCCTATAACTCTAGTTGATATGCAGAGTGGTTGTGTTATATCAATTATGTAGTGCATTCAAGCACAACCCATGTTTAATGGGCTATTCTAGGGAGTGATCAAGATTTTCTAAACCTTATGAATGTTACTTGACATATATTTGCATAATCTCAAATTCCTTCAGAGGCTTTTGAAGTATCAATGTATCCTATATAGGGTTTAGAATGATTTCTTTTAATTAAAATAAATAAATAAATGATGTATTTCCTTGTAATTAGATAATGTGGAGATCTTCTAAATCTACCCCAGCACACTATCCTCTTTGGCACTGTATTCATTACTCTAGCTACTAGGGTTTTTCATGTGACATCTTTAATATCTTCATGACCATGGCTTTTCAATAGATCTCAGACTTTTCTTTAATCCTTTTCATGATAACCCTTGAGTTCCATAATCCACCTTCAATCTCTTCTAAGAACGTTGTCTTAAGCTAGACTGCATAGTTTGCATATAAAGCAAGTCAGCCCCATACCCAACATTGTTCGACCACCCTTTCACTACGCCCAAAATGTTGCTCATGTCGCAATGGCATGTTTTAAAATCATGTGTTTTCCGATTGATTGACCATTAAAGTCCTGCTTTTCATCATTGCATAGAAAGATGCAATGGAATTTTTATTCTTCAAACTCAAGGAATTATGCAAAGATAACATTGTGAATTGTCTGTTGTGTACGATTCGATTTTCTTGCACATTTACTGCTTTGCTAACTTTCTTTAAGAATGGGTATTGCACCCTGAGCTACAATCTTAAACAACTCACTCACTATCACTTGAAGATTCCTTTCATGAGCATCCTTCTATAAAATCAAACTATGCCTTATAGACTGCCTACTTACTACCGGGGACTCATTGTATCATGGTATTGTAGTTCTTAAGATCCTTCAACATTATTGACACTACTTCATAGTCCACAAGATATTATTCACTATTCTCTCATCTTTGATGAGTCTCCAAACACTGCTCAAACATGCAATCCACTACCTCCATTATATATTAATGGCTAAGAAGAAACATTGAACCTATGATTACCACTGTTACTTCATTTGGATAGTCATTCCCTGATTGCATTTTCCTTGTCTAACACTACCAAAAGCATTTGAAAAATCCTTAAGGTCAGCAAGGGGGTAAAGAAACTTACTTTTAAAATCTCCACTTTACTATGCAAGGTTTGAGCTTTATTATCTTGTCACTGCTCAACCTCTTTTGAATATGCATCTCCAGAGTAGTATCGTTAATTGCTGCATGGGTGCATTCTGAATGTCAACTGGCTACATAGTGTCTTTGTTGTTACCAATCTTTGGATTCGCGAGATTTTGTTATTCGCCTGATATGCCAATGCTACGGTATTGCAGCGCCATTTGTCCACTATAGTTATTGTTTATGTTTACATGGGCCTAGGGTTTGTACCTAATCGTAATACTCTTTACCAATGCTTCTATTATTTTTTATTAGGGCTCTCTCAATGTTGAGGTCCCTAGGGATAAGCTCGTCATAAGAAGTGACACATTGCATCTTTAACTAAAAGGATAAATCCGTATTGACATTAGCAATGATGATTACGACTCATTGCTCCATAGGAATGGGTCACTTGCTCTTACTAGCTCGCTACCTCTATTGTTGTAGGAATTTTGTGATCGAAGTTCAATGATACAATTTTAGAGATCTTAACAATTGGAAATCGTATTAAAATTAAATTTAATAAGTTTTGGAATTAGCATTGTAAAGTGTTTTTGGGGTCATTAACTTCAGACTATCTTCTCTTTTGCAGGGATGGTTGCATGCCAGATTTTTTTGGTGTAAAAAATCAAAATTATTAGATTATGTTAGCTTTCTATGAATAAAAAATTATTGTAGTGTGAGTTTGATATTTTTTGAAGATCTAAATAGTCAGGCTTGGTAAAGAAAAATCGTGTAAGATAATATTAGTCTAGAACAAAATGAAGAGACACTTGATAGATTGTGGGCTAGATTGAAAAGAAATGGAGATGGGAAATGTTATTGTCCTTGCAATAATTGCAAGGGATTAAAGATCGGATAAACTTAGTATGAGTTGAAACATTGTAAGGCATATGGTGACATTCAGGGGGCATGATTAAGCGTCCATTGGTAAGTTGTTCATTATATGTGTTTATATTGATTGAATTTGTAAATGTTTATATCATTTTAACATTATATATATATATAATCACTTGATCATGATCATGGTTTATTTGTGTCAATCATTATTATAAAGGTTGGGCACCCTAGGGTAGATGATATGGATCATCACGACCCGGAGAATGTGGTTTTGCAAGAGGATGAACATGGAGTTGTGAATATTGAAGATGAAGTTAATGTCCATATGGAAGAAGATGATCATGCAGCTAGAAAACCACGGTTAAGAAGATGATGGAGTGAAATCGTTGATCCATGACACATTTAGTGCGAGATGATAATGATGATGAGATAAACTGATGATGTTAAGCTGATTTACTTATCGCTTGAAGGCCTCTGAGAGCCCACTTTATGAAGGCTGCAAACAACTCTTCTGCTTTTTGTTACATTGTTGTTGTTGAAGCTTGAAGGTTATGAATGGTTTATCAAACATAGCAATCTACATGAGATGTTAAGGTATGTCGTATATGTCATCTTTTTTCATCTATTTCAATTGTTGTTAGTTCATCACTAGTAAATAAAGGATGAAATATGTACCATTAATATTCTTTATATTAACAAATTATTTTTTGTTGTAGATTGATTGGTGAATTTTTGTTACCACCATCAAATATTTTACCTCGCTCATACCGAGATTTATCTGGCATTATGAAAGATATCAGAATGGAGTATCAAGCAATAGATGCATGTCCTAATGATCATATTATATATCATAAACAAAATGAATTTGTAACAGAATGCCCAGAATTTCATATCAGTAGATATCGAGCAGATCAACTAACAAAAGTTGTCTCATAAGGTTCTTCATTATATTCCCATTATTCCATTAATGCAACAATTATTTGAGTGCAAAAGCTTAGAATTATGGATTACCATGCATGGAATAGAAGTGGAGATGACATTCTTGAATTTCTGGATGGTTCTACATTTAGGGCATATGGAGGAAAAATGGCCACACTTTAAAGAAGAACCTTGTAATCTAGGGCTTTCATTGGGGGATGACCAGTGTCAATCCATTTGGAGAGCTATGATCTATTTACTCAGCCGCTGTTTTGTTATCAACAATAACATTCCTCCATGGATGTCAATAAAGAGGGAGCACATAATGTTGTCAATGATTGTTCCAGGTATTTGTTTACGTCAATTTTCTTTAAGGTAGTAGCATCTCATTTGTCTTATTTGTTGCATAATGAAACTATATTTTTCATTCAATAGTCATGTACATTAAATTATATATATTATGTAGTAAAATGGTTATAATAATTATGTAATGTTTATGTTGATTCTACTAGGTAAGTACTAAGTTAAAGATATGAATGTATATATCGAGCCTCTTATCGACGAGTTACCAAAGTTATGGAATGGTGTCACTATGAATGATGTCTCCAGACCAATAGGACAAAGACAATTTCAATTCCATGCAATGCTTGTATGGACAATTCATGATGCCCTAGGGCTAACACATTTTTGTGGTATGTTATAACATTCGACTACACTTTAACAATATTTAATTTGATGAAGTAGATATCATGCATGTTTTTAAAATAATCCATTCATTATATATATGAAAAAAATGACATATTTAATCCAATTATATATCATTTGCAGGTCCTCAAACATAGGGAAAATTTGCATGTCCAATTTGTGGTCCAAAGATGAAATCTCATCATTCAACAAGTTTAGGAAAGCAGGTGTTTGATGAGTATAGGAACTTCCTCCATAGAAATCATAAGTATCGAGCTACTAAAAAACATCTTTTCAATGGGAAAGAGGAGACTACATCAAAACCATGAAGAATGTCACCTCGCCTATGGAAGTTAGAATATAATAGAATTAATCATCAAGGTTATACATCAGATCAAATTGTTTATCTATCATATATGATATGTTTTGAATTTATATTTTTATATTGTGTTGTGTTTACTCATGTTGTAATTGACAATGATTGTCGTTGTTAATCTGTTTAACTTATATGCTTCATGAAGGTCGTCAAGGCATTAATGGCCAGATTTCACAGGGAATGAAAAGTTATCCCAGATAATTTAGTAGGTTGCCCTACTATGAGCAGCTACAAATTGTGCATTTTTTTGATACAATGCATATCAAAAATAATATAATAGAAACATTATGGAAAATATTGGATGGAAGGCATGACAAAGAAAAAATTGTCCAAATTTGTACTGACATTTAGGAAGCCAATCATGCAATGAAAAATGTCATTCAATTAAATAGCGATGGAGACCAAATTAATATAAGTGCCCTTCCTTGGTTATTAATAGAGTAGCAAAGCAATGCTATAAAAGAAGTCGTACAAAAAATTTGATTTCCCACTGTAGCACCCCTCCATTTTGCTCGTTGATCGATCAGTGTTTTTATGTATGCTTCACTTCTATTAGCACTCTGATTTTGATGCTTGGTTACTTTTGACCACTATCTGTTAAGCGATGTAAAAATTATATTTTGATGTGATGGGATTTTATTTAGATGTTATCATTATGGCATGTTTTGTATTTGTGTAGCAATAATTTAATTTAAAATGTTTTATGCTTGAATTATATTGTGGTTGTTAGACTCATTAGTTTTAGAGCCTGTATTGGTGAAGGGGACAGGATTGTATCACTCGCTTGTGAACACCCTATGATTTCAAGATTTTCGCTTCATAGTGTGTCTTATTATATGTATATTTGAACATTCAATATGCTCTTTGGTTGTAGGTTAACAGGTACAGGACATCAACTCCACCCGACTTCATAGGTTTGAGTGTGTCCATCGACCAATGGTAATCTATTGGGAGATAGTAGCTAGGTTTCCGTGTCAAGTCATCACCCTAGCCATAGTTTTTCGTCAAGTTTAGCAGTTTTGATTGGTTCATTCCTCTCTTGTTAGCTATTTCAATTCCTATTTTAAAGGCTAGTAAATGGTGTGAATGGTTTAAGTGATGATTTAACATATCTAGTTCCAATGTGGAATATTATTTTATTTCATTGATTATTTGGGTTTAATTAATAAAATAAATTTTAGTTTATTGATAAACTAGGCAAATGGTCATAAATTAAATGAAATGGTTGTTTCAACATTATTGCATAATAGGATTCAAATTTAGATGGAAGAGGAAATCATGTTATATATATTTAAGTTAAATTTAGAATAAAAATAGAAATGAGGATTATATTTCACCTTTTGAATTTTTGAATAAAGCCTATTCTTGCAACTTTGATATTTTGGTTGTTTAAATGAAATTATGGAATTTTGGAATGCATGAAATAGGATTTTGAAAGTAAATTGTTTTAAAAATTTAAAAATAGGAAATATCCTCCAAAATCTCAATAAATTTAGTGGGTGGGATATTTTAGGGGTTTGACCAAATTTGGGGAAAGTTCTATGTAAGAAATGAAAATTCATTTTTTTTTTCAAATTTTGGATTTTGGTGGAGAGTTTGGCTGTGGCTGAATTTGGAGTGAAGGGGAGATTGGAATCACCATTGTTGGAGTCTTCAAACTTGGGGAGAAAACACCAGGTTCATTCTTTTCTTTCTTCTATTTTCTTGTTTCATTTTGGAAGAGCTTTAAATCTAGAAATGTTGTTTTTCTTCAATGAAAAATTCATGTAAAATGGTTTCAAAACTTACAAATTTGTTGTTGGATTTTGAAATGAAAACCAAAACATCAAACAAAATGAAAATAGAAAGAAAACCCGAAAGAAAATCTACATTTCAAACTAAGTTTTTAAACCCTTTGTTGTTTGTACAAATTCAATTCTATTATTGCAAAATTTTTGTGTTCATTTACACAATATGACTGAAAATGGATTTATGGGTATATAAATTTATAAATATACCTATGTATATATGCATATATTTCATTATATGTAAATATACACACAAGTATATTTATAAATATACTGTGTTTTGCTTATTTTATTTCTAGGAAAAAAATAATATTTTCAAAAAATATTGCATAGGAAGAAATTTTCCTGTAATAGGGTATACCCTGTTGTTTTTCGTCTGTATTTTTTTAGCAGTGTTGAAGTGCTAAAAAATATATATATAAATATTTATATGTGTGGAGAGGGGAGGGCCATAGCCCTGCTACCCCCTCCATGGCGCATTGGAAAGCGCTGCTTCCACAACGCCCATGGGAGGCGTTGTGTAAGCAGACACCCCATATGGGGGCCATGTGAATAGTGCCTCTCCCTTTGGGGAGGGGCTATGCCCAATGTTTTAAAGTGTTTTTTTAGGGTTTTAAAATCATTTTTTTAATTATTATTTATATATTATTTTATTATTATATATTATATTAATATATATATATTATATATATAATATATATATATATTATATTATATATATAATATATATATTATATTATATATATTATATATATGTTATGTATATGTATAATATTATTTTAATATTTAAATAATATTTATTTTATAATAATTTATTTATATATATACATATATTATATATATACTTATGTATATATTTATGTTTTATACTTTAATGAGTATATTTATATATATAATGTATATATGTATATGTTATATATATATTTTTAAATAAATTATCTAGTTGAATTAAAATGGTTATTTCGATGAGATTTTTGTATTTATATATATACATCAAATAGTATGTACATTAAGTATATACTTTTGTGTATATTTATTTATTTTATAATGGTATCCTTGCATAGTGAAAAATTGGTTGATTAATTTATTCGAGGTTGAAACAAAAATTGAATTATTTTAATTAAATGTTTTATGTATCAAGTGTTTTGATTAGAGAATATAATTGTGAAACTTAGAGTAAATAATTGGTGTTTAAATAGTTCAACATCGTGAAATGAATTGAGTATATTTGATTGGATAAATGTAACTAATGGAAACTAAGATTGACTGGATTTAGGAAATCCTAACTTTAGCTTATTTAATTGCTCGAAGTGTTTTCTAGTGTTGAATGGTTCTTTCTCGATGTTGTGAAAATAGAGTAAATATTTTGAAGTCTTCCAGATAGGGGTTCGTTTATTGGTTTGGCTTGTCTTTTTGATAGTCAACCTTGGGATTCCTTGGTTAGTGCATCTAATCATATCTAGTTGCTAACCCAATTATTGTGAACAAGATGTGTGGACTTGATGTCTTGTGTAGGAGTCATTCTCCTTAGGTCATACTTGTGTACCCTTGAGTATGGATTTACTCCACTTGTTGTCTTAGAGGAGTGGCTTGCAATGAGGGCCAACACACAAAGTGGTGTCAAGGAAACTCTTTGCAAGTTAGTTAATCCAGTGATAACATAATAAACTTTTAGAGACTTAGGTTGCATCAAACACTTAACAAGATTAATTTTGCCTCGCTCATGGTCACAAGGGCTAGTATAGACTTGGGATGAGACGAGAAGGCCTAGAATGGCATGATCATTGTCTCATCTCTATGAGAGACAATTGATTCTGCATTGGTTTACATGAGGGGCCGGAAGTCATTAGAGGTTACTAGGATATCCCAAGATGGGTGTCAGGACCTAGGAAGACTTGCCAGTATAACCCATGTGACATTGTGATGACACTTCTCCTAAGTCAACAGTATGATTATATCAGTGATGTAAATGATTATGTAACTCTAGAAGCAATGTAACCTTCGTGATATGTGTTGTGTACCTGTATTTATTTTGTTTCAGTTTTGTGTAACCTATGTTTTGAGGTAGATGGTCTTGCCTAGGAATCCTTGTTACTATCTCCTAGCACAGGGGGTGAGCCTTCAGGTATCACATGGTTGGGTGGAACGTGCATCTTAATCTGTTGGGTCGGCTTTTGTTCATATGGACGAGATTTCTAGTTGGAGAGCTCGTGGGATCCAGTTCTTCATGCTTTATTCTTTAGTTCTTAATGTAATTTTATACCTCTCTTTCTATCGAGGTGGAAGTTGTAATTGTAATCCTTATATTTTGGAAGTATCTCATTTGAAGAATGAGTGTTGTAACCATATTGTAAAGTATAGTATTGGGACCACATGGAATTCTTATATCTCTAATTTAATTTTATCATGTATGGAATGTATGTGCAATTAATTGTTAAACAATTATATGTAATAGTTTAATTTCATGTTTCTTGTTTGGGTTGAGGTAAACTCAATCTCGTAACCTTATGGGTTGTTGGCACTGTGTAGTGAACTTTTATGTTTCTATTCTCTTTTTAAAAAAAAAAATTATTGCAATTGTTTTGTTAAATGCAACTTCCCCTAGGGTTTCATGGTGGGGCGTTACACCCACAAGATTTGTTGTGAACATAAACAATATAATAACAAAGAAAAGGTGAATTTGGGTCAGGGATGAAAATGCATGATTGTCATACCTTCATTAAGGTAATTATTTTGGTATATTATATACACTTGTAAAATGCATGTACTTTTCAGTGTATTGTGTTTACTACTTTTGGAAAAATAATGAAAAGATTATTTAATAATTGTTGCAGTATATTCTACCTCTATCTCTCCCAAACAACTTTGACAATAATGTCAAGCAAGTTATATATGATCTTGGAAAATACATGAGGTAAGTAGTTAGATTTTTTCAATTCGCTATATACATCTTATAATTTCCATTTGTTTTACTTGTTATGTAATATACTGTATATTTTTGTTAAATCTCGTTAATATATTTCCACCTTGAATCACTTGTAGATGGCTATCATCTAAAGAAATCCATAAAGAAGATATAAATTATTGGAAGAGAAAAATTCCTTTTCTAATGTGTGAAATGCAAAAGTGTCTACCTTCAACATTTTTCAATGCACAAGAACACTACCTTATACACCAAGTTGAGGAGATTGAATTGTGTGGACCTATACACACAAGGTCAATGTGGATGGTTGAGAGGCACTTGAAATTTTTGAAGCCTTTTGTTAGACAAAGAGCACATCTTGAGGGTTCTATGGTGGAGGGATATATGATATACCATACCATGGTTTACATTAGTGAATATCTTCCTAAGTTTGTAGCAAAGATCCATGTAGATCACATTTGGGATTCCAACTCCATTAACAAATTCGAAGGGGAGTACCTGTTGGGGAAAGGTAGATTGAGGAAAGTGAGAGGTAATTATAAGATGGTCATGGAGATTAATTGGAATAAATTTTACATTTAGTTTTTATGTATATTGTACTTATTTAATTTTTAATTTTCAATATGCATCAATTATAAATTAAGGCCGTATATTGTGGTATTTAACTAATTATACGTCATTTGTGAATTTCAATTTTTTTTGGTATAGTTGGTCAAGAGTGGGATGCACTACATTTGTACATTGACAACAATCTTGATTGGATGACGGTATGGATTGAATGATTTCAACAATCTGGTCACGCATTAACATGGGAAGGTGTGGCTTCATTGGTTAAAGAAGCTCATCGTCATGGAGATTCCAATGTTACACAAAGGGAAATTGATTTAGCATACGGTCTAAGAGATAAACAGGTATGTATAAATATATTAATCACCCATATTATTTAATTATTTTAAGTATATTGATGTATATGTATCTTGAGATTGTTTTCTTTGCATACATTTTTCCAAGAATAAATATGTTTATCAACTGACGATATTGCAATAATTTTTACATGTTTGACATATTGTAGGTGAAACACCACAAGGCTATGTGGTGCAATGGCCATAAATTTCAAATCAAAATATTGGATGACATGAAGAAAACTTGTGATTCTGGTATAACTATAGTCTTTCAGGTGACTAATGTTTCATCTAGAAGAGACATACATCCAAAAGTCTCAGAAAATCGATACAATGGGATTTTGGATGATATACTTGAGTGTGACTTTAAGTCCTTCAAATTAATTTTGTTTGTCGTCTTATGGTACAGGGTACGATTGAATGAAAATGATCCTGAGAGAATTATTATTGAACATGATAATATATTTACCATGGTTAATACAAGGTTGATCGAGCGAGCTGGAAATGAGCCCTATGTTCTTCCAAGCCAATGTGAGCAGGTATTTTACTCAAAGGTTCTAGGTAAACTGGGTTGGTCATTTGTTGTTAGACATGATCCAAGAGGAAGGCGGGTAAAGTATAATGTGGTGGAAGAAGAAGATACCAAAGAACTAGAAGATTATGTAGATGATGATCAGGATCAATGGTTAGTTGATGATGTCCCTAATGAAGATGTCAAAGAGGAGGAACTAGATCATGATGATGTAGGAGTTAATGTTCATGAAGATGATATCTGTGTGGATGATGACATTATCAAAATTGGTATCGATGACGATGATGATGATATGACCAATCCTTACAATGTCGAATTTGGATCGGATGATACAGACAAAGATTTGGATGAAGAAGAAGATCAATGACATTGAAATATATAAGTTATGCGATTATATTATCTATTTGATATTAATTTCTTAATAGAATTATATTTGACTTGTGTGGTTACATAATTAATTCATGATATTTTTAATTTTTATGCCATTACATAATTAATTTAATGATGTACTTTTTAATGTTTGAAAGGTCAAAAAATTAAAAACTTTCAATAGTGATGTTAACAACCTTGAAATTAGTGTGTTTTATGTTTCATGTGATCATAAAAGATTAAAAAGTCAGTTGTAGAGGTGGTTGTTTAGTGGTTGACATGTATGATGGTTCCTTTTACAATGTAACTAGGTTTGTCTTCTAATCTACATATGGAATTGCTAATTCCAATTGAAGGTAGCTCAAAGGACTTGGACCAACTAACAAGGACTTTAAAAGCCGCCTACACTTTGGGCTCTGCAAGACCCGGGAGGGTGATCCCTTAATGTGTTTACAACCTCTGCACCATTATTATAAATAGCATTAACAATAGTAGATGATCTCACTTAATAGCTCAACACGATAAGATAATATCAACTATAATTGGTTGTTCATAGATAATATCAACTATCTAGAGTGTGAGATAACTAAACATAATCCATTGTATAAGATAGTCAATTATTTGCAATTTGTCACAAGCTCTAGGAAAAGACAAACAAATAATGAACTACACAAATAATTACAACTTAGATCAGTGCCATATATCCATTGCAAGAGTCAAATTCATAAGCATCTAGAGGTTTATAATGAATTTAATACATCACATATAAGATCCCTGACAATATTGTATTACAATTTCATCAGTATGCATTCTAACCTAGGACTACTTATCAAATCCTTATACAACACATATCTGCCTATAATCCCATTCAAGCATTTTGATTAATTCCTTGAATTAAAGCTAAAATAGAATCATACACACCACAACAGTGAGATGGATAAAACAACCCTTAGTTATTTCATTCAAAGTTCAGACATGCATGTACAATGGAGAGACATGAGCTTGAATTTTCATTTCAACTCAAATGTTAGTACTGTTATACAACATTAAATTTATATTGTGAACTTAAAACCCATTACATAATGACTCAAAACCTAAATTGTAGAGCTTTAAACCATCAGACTTTACACCACGCAATAACCTTCACCTAAACTCGACCCAAAATTATCTAACTTGTTAACCCGTACCTCTAGCCTTGAAATCCTTCTTATAGAAAATGAAGGAGCAAACAAGCATCGGGCCAAAAAGTAGACATGTCACTAGCTAGTTGGAACACTTCGTGATATTCCAAAAATTGTTACA
>VDFB02254886.1:0-28632 GCA_007258455.2 Sequoia sempervirens | reverse complement strand
ATTTAAATGTAATTTAATTTTGATCATAATTTGATTTAATCTTTTTTGGTGCAACCATCCTCCAATAAATTTTATTTTATTACACAATATTATTTAAGTTTAAACTACTTTAGGATACATTCCCTTGAATGAAATTTTATGAAAACCAATGAAAAATTTCACAACCATCAGCATATAAATTTTTTACTTTGTGATATCGTGATGATGATGGAATAGTGCAACATCCTTATTTGGTGATTTTTCAAAGCTTAAAACTTTTCCAGTGCCAACATTGTTAAATGTGACTTGATACTTTCTCATTGAATGTCTCTACCACTTCAGAAGTCGCCTCACGTTTGCTTGCCAAGAGAGAACCAAGACAAACCAAAACTAAAATTAAATTACAAATATTTTTGGATGATGCAGATAACTCATTCACCTGGGATGCTCCTGCATCACTATCCTAAGGATGTTTCAGTAGAAAATTATAAATAAATAAAATATAAGGAAGGGTATTAGGCATATGGATTTGAAAAAATCAACTTGATGTGTATTTGCATGCCAATTTTAATCTCAAACATAATGGAAATTATAAACAATAATTGATAAAAGAGCATGACATGCATATGCACATCATTTTTAGCCAAGATTAATGGAGGATTAGAATGAAAAAAATACATTTCTCATGTGATTCTTCATATCATTTGTAATTTGACCCTTATGATTTTTAGAAGTAGTCAATTTTCATCTTCCATACTTATAAAATATAAAAAATATGTAACTAGAACTCTGTAAATGGTTGAATACCTTTGGAATATAATACATCATTTTTTGATAACCCACTTTTTTCCCTCCTTCATTTATGAATTTTAATCTATAAGCATATTTTCTCTTTCTTTATGTATTTTATTCATAGATTTGATGAGTTTAAAATTGATTTCAAACAATATTTTTTTACCACTTTCATCAATTAGGACTTCTTTTATAATTTGTACTATATAATAGGTGGTTGGGTTAACAAATTTATGGTTCAAATTTTCATAAAAGACTGTACCATGATCTTGCATATTGTTTGTGAAGCATTAGGTCCTGCAAAGAGTAATTTGAAAAATGAACTTGCTAATTTGTTGAATGATGTATGGTGTGTGGGAAATAAGGTTTATATTATCTAATGCTTCTTCTCTCCACTTATATTTTTCTATTTTTGCACTGTTAGAATAGGGTTAGATTAGCTAATGTCTTTGTTTACTCTTTTTTTATATATTATTGTTTTAAAGTATTGAATTTATGCATACAAGAGATAAAACATAAAACTGTTTTGATTAGATTAAAACTGGAAGGGCCAGTACCCATTACAAAATGGTCATCAAGGCCAACAAGGGGCTCATGATCGAGGATGAAATAAATAATACTAAAGTCAGAAATCATAATACCAAAATCAAAATTTATTCTAATAAATATGGTTAAAAGTTCTTTCAATTGGGACATAATTGATTCTATCATTTTAATCCTTCAATAATTCTTAAGAATCTTATTATTCCATTTGATCACTTTTGAACTAACAATATCTTCTACTAATATACTTTTATTACCTTTGTAAATTGTAATAAAAAGAAGTCTCTTGAGGTTAACTATGATTCATTTAGTCGAATGTTTTCTATTGCAATGTATTGACGTGAAAAATACATGAAAATAATTCTAGTGGAGATGTTGTCTCTTTTAATTCCTAATTACATTAGTTTTCCTTTAAACTAGAGAAATAGCTAAGGATAAGGGTGCACATCAAAACATTACTAGGAAATAATATAGGAGCATAGATGAGTTCTAGCAACACTTTCTTACCTAGGAAGGCATTAATGCACATAAATTTTTATATTTCATAATTCATGGTCATATCAACTCCAAAATATAAATATATCTTCTTCCCAAAACATAGAAAAAAGCTATAATGTGTCTTATAAAAATTGGGTTTTGTGTTACATATAGGATGCTACTTTCTGAAAATGGATACATAATATTATATTATCAATGTGGGGTCTCCAAATTTCATTTAGTATTTGAGTTGCACTTGTACATATAAACATGCACTTCACCTACATTGGATTACTTAAAGGACATGCATATCAATGGCCACATATGATTATTATGTCACATAAATTACTCCATTCATTTTCATAACAAATTAGATTTAGATTTATCAATAAGATTTCACATTCATAATTTATAATTATTCAAACATAATATAATTTTTATACAATCATAGAGGAGGAAAAACACCACCCTCAAAATGATGAGATCTAAAGGGGAAATTTTATTTCCCCTACCTTAGTTGACATGGATCAAGTAAATTAGGATAGAAAAAGTGAATTTTAATGAAGCATATATAAATTACTTAGAACCTTCAAATATTAGGAATTGACAAAACAAGGCATAAAGGTCTTCTAGAAATCTTGACAATCTCTTTGATTGGAATGATAGCATGATTGTCAGATGACAATGTGGCTATCAAATGATGGCACAATTGCATTGTAATCCTCTATGGACAAAAATTTAGAGATATCTTAGAAAGGCATAGAAAAACTTTGTGCAAGTTTTTGAATATACAAAGATACGAAAAATGAACATACATAATTAAAAATGTTAAAATAGATGTATTAAATGGTAATGCAACAAAAACAAAGTGGAAAGGTTCAAGATTTCACCAAAAGTATCCAAGAGCGTTTGAGTTCATTTTGAGAGATCCTTCCACTTGCACCTACACACATAAGACCAAAGAGAGATCTTGGGGGTGGTTGTTTAATATTTTTCCTCATTCAAACCCTTGTATTGGTGTTTCCACCTCAATGGACAACCTTAGAAAAGATTATAAAAATGATAATAGACATGAAATGAGATAAAGAGGACTATATTCTAATCAAAGGTAAAGATAAAATTCTAAGAAAAGACTCTTGATGAGTCACCTTGTATGAGCACCAAAAGTGAAGCTTGATGGTGCAACAAAGGAGAAAAAAATGATAGCAACTTCCAAAGAATAAGAACTATTGTTGCAACAATGGAGCTTCCTCTAAAATCTATGGATGAGATTGTTTTGAGATATGGATGTAGCAAGAGGGAGAAAGCTAGCACTTCATCAAGAAAATGAAGAAGAAAGAGTTATATCTCTATTCCCAAGAGCAAGAGAGAAAGAATGGAGAAGTTCAAGCATGTAGAATGAAGAGTTAGATAGAATGAATGAACAATAAATGAGCTTGAATCAATAAAGAATGAGACTAAATGAGTTTCTTACAAAAGAGAGGGGCTTTTTGGTCTAAAAAACTAGTTTCAACGATTCTCAATGTAGTTGTAGGCTGCAAAAGGTGTTACATTGTCAAAATATAATAGGTACAATGTGCCAATAACCAACTTAGTTATATATATTTTGGGACACTAGCACAATAAATGTCTCTATTGCTTTCATTGGTCCATGGAAAAATAACACTTAGTAGTCGAGGAATAGGGTGTGCTAGGTGGTGAGGAATGGTTTTAAGATGGGGGAGAACATAATTATCTTAATCTATCTAATGAGGAAAACATATGGAATGTGAAATTTCATGAGGTACAATTTTTGACAATACATTTTACCCCCTACTTTAGTGAGCATATGTATCCAAGAGGAAGTGTGAGCTAAATAAAGAAGGGAGAGAACATTATACCAAAGATATGAAGGGGAAGTAGAGTCTTCTATCCATGCAGATTTTTCTCAAGGAAGAGAATCGAGTCAATTCGACATAAAATGGGTAGGCTATATCACCACAAACATGTTGCAGAAAAACATGTTAGGAAAAAAGAAAAGATTTAGACATCAAAGATTATATAGACCCAAGATGACATTGATATGTATCAGTAGCAAGTTATGTTATTCTAAAGACCGTACGAAAATTCAATCAGCCTGGTACTACTACAAACCATGTTGTAGGAAAACCATAGAAGAGAGACATAGACAATCATAAAGAAAATCTAGTGGGCTAACCCCATGCTAGATGAAAAATATGATAGCTAAATTCAGACATGATTTGAAAAGAGACATGATATAAAATATTTGTAATAAGAATGCAATAGTCCTTTCCCTTCCTTGTGTTACACAAAGGAATACAATTTATTTGAGGTCCTATCATAAGAAAGACATGATAGAGTGAGATAGAGGGATCTAGATATTTGGGGTCAGTATGATTAATATTGGAAATATTTGTATAAATGCATATGAATCTTCATCATATTCCCAAATATCCCAGATCTCGAAGAAGGAACACATGAAGAAAATGTAAAAATAAAAATTTGGGTCAACATGGCTAAATGCCTCCAATTCTTTGCATCATCCCCGAATATAAAAAAATAAAGATATTAAAAAGAGGAGAATGATGATACACATAAAAAAAGTGCATGATAGGTTTTTTTCACTATATATCTAAGCACCTACAAGATTATCTTAGGTCCTCAAGGAGAGACTGCAACATATACAAACAAGCACAAGGGAATACAAAAAAACAAGAAATTTTTTATTTAAAGACAAAAGATATTGCTCTAGTTAATTATGTCCAACAAGTCATCCTCTAGATCATAGGGGGAAGGAGGGTGAACCTACAATGGAATAATGACTAGGGTGATAATGGGGGTTGGAGATTTGACTACTTCAATATACTCATCTACTATTTCCAATGAGTCAAGTGTTAATGACTTCGTGAAAGTAGTTGGCAATGCTAGAATATCCTCCAACAATTCAAACACACACTTCTCTAGATAGAAGTGTGGTGAATTGACTATAGGTTGTGAAAGAGTAGGAGCCACATCGTGAACCTCTAAAAGAGGAGTAGTGACAAACTATGGAGAAGAGGAGATATCCTCAATGAGAAGAATAAAAGAAGAAAGAGAAGTGTAAGGAGTAGACTTCTTGTTGCGAGATTCAAGTATAGGGTCCTTCTCAATCTTATTCTTGAATGATAGGTTAAGATATTGAGATGTGGGAGGAGTAGGTAGGGCCAAACGAGACATGACCTTTGTGTGAGGCATATCTATGGGTTGCATAAGTTGAGGAACAATAGATAAAGAGGTGAGGAGAGGCAGTTCTAGAGAAGGAACAATGAATATCTACACTCAGGATGAGGTTAATCCATGAAGGGAATATAGGCAAGAAAAAGTAGAAACATAAAGGGAAGAAGATGGAGTAATTGAGATATTATATTATTCATGGCCTTTTCCACGATGTCGTGTTCCTTATCCATTGCATGCCATTGGTTCTTACACTCACATGCAAGTTGATTCTGATGGTGATGGGGACTAGGAATAGGATCCTAAGGAGGTACTGGGATGATGGGTTAATTCACCTTCACAGCCAGTATCGATGGAAGGACAGGCTCCACAAGAGAGACTAGAGAGGCCAAGGGTGCAAAATCCTTAACCTCGATTGCAGGTGCCTTTCCTCCTCGCATGCTTTGGGAAGGGGGAG
Organism: Sequoia sempervirens; assembly: GCA_007258455.2. Classification (NCBI taxonomy): domain Eukaryota; kingdom Viridiplantae; phylum Streptophyta; class Pinopsida; order Cupressales; family Cupressaceae; genus Sequoia; species Sequoia sempervirens. The sequence goes on along the minus strand of VDFB02254886.1, from coordinate 23,171 downwards.
GAATAAGAGGGACCCTCAAAGGATGAGATGTTGGGACCACATGCGAAGGACCAAACACATAAGACTGCCCACCCTTATTATATATAGCTGGGTGAGGGATATCAGGAAGAATAAGTTTGAAAACACAAGAATTTGACTTCGCCAATGTAGGGGCCTTTCCTATTCTCATGCTAAGAATAGTTGAAGGAACATAAGGCATCGTTGGAGGTTGCAAGGTCTACTTAGGGGAACATGATTTTCTTTAGCCCCTGACAAAAAAGGCTTAGAAGATGAAGCACATTGCTACATAGGAGTAGAGTAAGAGGGGATTTGAGAAGAAAAAAGAGGTGGGACCGAATAAGGTGCTAAGCCCTTGGTCTTGTATCTATAATATGTTTCATATATTTTAAGTCACCTTAGGGTAGCATGGGTCCCATCGGTGTAGGCTAGAAGTGGCCAAGAGAGAAACCCCATGTGACACTAGTGGTTTCTACCAACTTTCCTAGATAGTCTACATTGTTCCCTCATGAGGAAATTTAAGACACTTATGGATAACTGAAGCAACTACATTCATGGAAACTAGCCATAGAATGTTTAGCTTCACCTTGAACAAGTCAAATTTTGGTATCATGATAAATATTGTAGAGATAGATTTAGGTCCAATAAGGACTGACAAATAAATGGATCCAAAGGAGAGAGAAAAACCATCATGCATATAGATGGTAGTCTTGCATTCATCATATCTTGTTCTATATAAATTATTAACTTAGAGTGGCTCCTCAGTGACAATATTGACCTTGCTAGTAGGGTCAACCATAGTGCCAGTGATGATGTTACCATTTACCTGAGTGGGAATGTAGAGTGGAGTATACTCTCCATGGTAGGGTAAATCATTAGGCATAAAATATATATCATGTGTCTTAGCCTTTTGACTTAGAGGGAAGACTAGAATGATAGATAACATATTTACATACATGAAATCATTTGATGGTGTAGAGGAAGAGGAAGTAGTAATGAAATTGGAGGAATGAGGTGGTAAGGGATCTATGTAAATCTATATCTGGTTGTTGGGCTTAGCAACAAACTTATTAGGATTATTCTTTTTACTATCAAGGAAAATTTTACCATTGTCTATGTGGACCTAGATTACATGTCTTATATGCACACAATGCTCAGTGTCATTTTTGGGCACTTGATGGTATTGGTAGAGTTTAGACACATCATACTATCTAGGATATGGCTTGTTATCTAGAAGTGGTTTGATTTTTGAAAGGGTTATTAAGTTAACTTTTAGTAGTTTTTTGAGTACACTCAAGTTAGAATCAGATAGCTTTGTAAAGACCCAATTACGTTGTGACCTGAGCATATTATTTTCACTTTCTTGAGGGATAGCTACTACACTAACTACTATCTTATTTATTTTTGACCCTCCACAAGTAGATGAAACCCCAAAACCATCAATATATGAGGATGAGATCATTTAGCCCTATACTAAGCTAACATCTACTGATAATCTCTTAGTGCAATACACAAATGGGAAAAGGAAGGATATTTTACTACAAAAAATTGCTCCCTTAATGTTAGCTAAATATTTCCCATGAACATCCTCTAGATGGGTCTGTGTAAGATCATGGGGGTCCAAAAAGTGGCAATGTGAAAAAAAGGGATTTTTAACTTGCCCAAAAATGCAAAAATTCGCTGACTTGTTTTAGGCTCAGGTAGAAAGAACATGGTGCCATAACAAACACCAAATATAAATGGATATCTGTTTAGAATGGATGTCTACTTAGAATGGATATCCATTTAGAATAGATATTCGTTACAAACGAATATTCATTCTAAAATGGATATCTGTTTGGTTTAAGTTATTTTTTTTTGGGTTAGGTTTGTCATGATAATATTATAATATAATATAATATTTGATATAATATAATATTTTATTATATTATTATAATATATTATAATATTTATATTATATAATATTATAATATAATATAATATAATAAATATAAGTATTATATTATATATCTATATATCTATATATATATATATATTTAGGTGAAAGACACAAGGTCGATATAATATATTAATAATAAAAGTTGATTACATAATGTATGAATATTCCAGAGAGCAAAAAGAATCAAAATGAGTGTAGTTATTATAGGCACTCAGTTACCACCTATACTTCTTGTGCAGATATATACTACCCTTATTGAAAATCCCTTTTTGCAAATCTACTACATAAAGACCCGAATAGTAACTAAATACAAATATCTTTCCCTCCTATATTTCTTGTATAGATATTTACTACCCTTACAGAAACCCCCATATGCAACACTACTACTTAAAAGCCCATACATTAACATAACTAACATATAAAGGGTGCTGCCACAATAGTGGTTTACAATTTCTGGGAGGAACGAATTTCTGCTGAAATCACATATTTTTAGAAAATATAATGATTTAAGCCTTAAAAAGTTCCATTTAAAGAATTCCAATGGAGGAGGGTTTGATCAAACTACCTTAAATCAAACCCCCTTGGATAGAACCTCACTAGCTTTAAACCATACCTATAACAGAGTCTCCTTTACACCTATCACAATTCTGATAAAAAACCACTTTTGATTTACCTTTTGGGGGATCAAATGAATTCATTTAAAATTTATTTTTTGTAAGTATTTAGTCCTTATTATAAGCTTCCCAAAAAGTCTAATTTTAAATAAATTTAATTTTATTATTATATTTATTTTTTATTTCTTGTGAATGTAGGTTTTTCACCGAAAATCAAGCTCTCTGTTTTGCACATGTGGAAAAATAACAGATTATCAAAAAAAAGTAAAAAAAATATGAGTGCACTAGATATTGAAGTCCTTGATCTAACAAAGAAAAAAAATTTAATTTTGATACATACAAAAAAAGTTATGCGTTATATAGTTGTGCTATGTCTGAATTATAATTGGTTTGACTTCAAAACTTGATTAAAAAACAAATATTCAATAAAAAACTATCTAACCAAGTGGAAGCACTAGATAATGGAGTTATGAATCTAAATTCAAAATAATTATAATTTTATCCTTCATGGAAAAAAATTTATGCATTATACGGTGAGCGTCATTTTTTGAAAATGTTGTTTTCTGAAAAAAACTAGTTTTTGAGGGAGATGGAAAAAGAAATGCAATCTGATTCCAAAAATTTTGAAAAAAATATATTTATAATATATAGACAAAATTTCACGAAACTCTAGTTTGCATCATCTCCAAATTCCTCACGGTTTAGCCACTATAAGTGCCCGAACGTAAAGATTTAGTTAAAAAAATATTTCAGTGTCCAGTTTGGCCAAAAATTGTAAACCACTATTATGGGATCACCCTATTAAACCATGCATACAATAATTAGGACTTTTTAATACACGTGGAATCAGAGTGTTGACACTATCGGACCCGACATCAGTCCAAGATCCCCTCCATCCCTCTGATATCCTTGATCCAAAACCCTGACTCAAAAGCCCGACACAAAATCTTGACACAAAATCCTGACTCAAAAGCCTAATCCAAAAGCTCGACTCAAAATCCCAACACATTTTTAAAGATGGAAAATTACTAAAGTTTACTATTGGACTTGATCAATATTGGGAGATTGCATAGAAATGAGACTAAGAGTGGATATTGGGCCCAATATAAGTTCAACTTTCTCTTCGATCCCTTTGACATCCTGATACCCCAATCCACCAAAGGTGCCAACATACATACCAAATGAGGAGGCTAAACTTAGGCTAGTGAAATGTTTGAAAAAGCTCCTAAAATGGTAAAACCCACGGCTACAAAAGAAGTCGCATGAATATGCCTTGAGAGTCTCTACAACTCATAATATGGGTTGAATGCTCCCAACTCTATTGCAACTCCATGGTGGTCTCAACATACATATCTCTAGGAAACAACAATGTAGCTCATCCTTTCCTAGCTTTATCGTCCCTTAGATAATGAATACACTACCTAATTTTGAATAAAATTAAGTGATACATTCTTTGTCTAAAATAGCCTGTAATTCTAGAAAAGCTTGAATATTAATGTCATCTTGTGTGAAAAAATTTCCTTCTTATCACACCCCATATTGGCTAAACAATCTGCAACACTTTTTCCCTCCCTATACATGTGAGAAACTTGGTAATCATCAAATTCATCTAGTATATTCCTTACATTGTGCAAGATATATTTCATTTCCCAATTAAAAAAACTCTTTCTTTACATGCATTGGCAACTATCAATGAGTCACCTTCTATATGTATTGTAGAAATTCAGAGTTTCCTAGCAAGGAGAAGACCATGGAGAAGAGCCAATGACTCTGCTATGTTGTTTGTTCCTAGTGATAAGCTTATATATCTAGTTTCCTTCATGATACCTCTTGCATCCCTCATATAGACACTTGCTCTTGAAGTTCCTGGATTCCCTCTACAAGCTCCATCAAAATTCAATTTAATAAAGCCTTCCATTGGTGGTAACCATTTTACTAAATTCCTATCCACTTTTTCCTTGTAAGGTTGTTTCAAACTTCCTTTAAAAATAAATTTAATGCACTGTCACCTCTTTAAAATTCTATTATCCCATGATGAAAATAGAGAGCCAATAGTTTTGTAGTCTTACACCCACGCATTTACTACTTCAATTACTGATTTTTCAATGATTGCATGAAATGAATGGGCAGGAGCAAAAGTTCTCCTAAATATTTGTTTGTTTCTTTCCCACTAGATGGCCCATAATACTAATGTTGGGATGACTCACCAAATGCATGGAAAAAATGAATACTTGTAAAACACAAGCCATGATGACAAAAGATCCCATACTGAGTTTGGTAATGGCACAAAAAAATCAACTTTTCTAAAACAAAAAGTTAACAAGAATGTGAAAAGGGGCATTGCAAAAAAAAAATGGTCAATGTCTTCTAGAGTTTGATTACATAGGACACAATTGAAAGGTTCAACAATCCCTAATTTACCTAATAGATCCCTTACAGAGCTGTAATACCCCCATGTTTCTGATACTATTTACTACTATTGTTTGCTTTTATATGTTAGTGTGATACTGAATTGTGATGGTGATTGATTCATCGATTTGGTGTGTGTGGTTGCGTAGTTTAGTTGATTGCTACCATTGATATTATTAAAATGATTTATGATACTCTGTATGTAGGGTTTGGATTATTTTATTATGCAATGCTTTCTCTCTAATGTTTTATATGTCGATGTGATAATCCTATGGTGATCATGTTATTTGAATTCAGTATTATTTTATAATGCAATGGTTTAGTAACTAGTTATGATGCAGTAGTTAAGTATCATGTTACCTTATGATCAATTTGGTTAGAAATGTTAGTTTGTTATTGATATTGTAATTGTTAGAATAGATTAGGTGAGAGGACAGTGTAGCATCACTCGTTCACGAGTGCCCTGCTACACTGCAATTCCTTCTCACGATAGAATGTTTGATTATATATATATACATGTGCTACTTGACGTTTATTTGGATGCAGGATTGCAGGATTAAGTCTCGATTCCACCTGCTTCGGCAGGACAGGGCGAGCAATAAATTAACCCAACGGGTAAAAATGTTGAAAAAGGGAGTAGGTTTGGAAGCGTCCCCGTCCCAAGTCCGTCGTCTATTGTGAGTCGTGTTATGACTGAAGTTTTCATTCTCATTGATTGTGTAGTTTGATTGTTGAGGTATTCATTTGATTTATGGGTCATGTTTATTTAATTAACCTTATTTTATATGATAATTGATTAAGTTGTCTAGTTGTTTTGATTTAATTGTGAGTTAGTAGAAAGTTAAATTTAAATATATTATAAATTAAAAGTGATTTAATTTATTAAAAGAGTAAATAATTATTCTAAATTAATATTGTTGATAATAATTAAATTAAATAAATATTGTTGAAGATAATTAAAAAATATCTTTTTATTAATATTAAATTAGCAAATCTTGCATAGATAATATCTTGATTAAATAAATTATTTTAATTAAAAACTGTAGATAAATTGTGCTTTTAAAAGTTGGAAAAAGGACCAATAGGAGAGAGGCTTTTTGAGAAAAGAAAGCAGAAGAGCTTTATTGATCTTTATTTTGATTTATTATTTTTATGAGAAGATTATTCACACAGAGGGTCCTGCTCTGTTGTTTTTGGATCTAGGAAAGAAAAATAAATAAAGAAAATAATTTTTGTTACAAACTTGGGGAAAAAAAATAATAATTGGTTTGGAAGATAGATAGATTCGAAAAAGAGAGCTGCAGGAGGGATCGAGAAGGAACTGCAGGAGGCATTCGAAAGGAGGTTTCAGAAGGGATTCTTCTTCAGACGAAGGACTCCAGGTTTTCTTCTGTCCTTTATCACTATTTCTGTTGTACTTTGAAACAATATTGTTTGATGTGTTTTGAAAAATTATGGAAATAAGTTCTGTGATTTTGGAATTCGTTCGTATGAACCCTTAAAACCTTTTTGTTGAAAACTTCAGAAAATCTTTCTTTGAAATTCTCCAATATAGTTAATAGGGAAATTGATTATTTGAAATAAAAATCATTGTATGATGGAATGAATTTATTTACCAGAGTAATTTAGCATCTGGAATGAAAACCTTATTTTTCCTATTATTTATGTTATAAGTTTTAAAAGATTAAAAAATAATAATAATAAAAATAAAAATAAAAATAATACCTACATGTATTATTTCTATATAATCTGTCTCTTTTTAAAATTTGTAGTTGCTGCTCCTGTATACTCTGGTGTACTAATTATATTCTACAGAATAAAATATATTTTTATTTCTATATAATATTATTGAAATTAAAACATATAATTATAATTTACAAGTGTTCTGAGAAAATCTGTTATTATATTGGTTTTTTTTTTTTTTGGAAGATCTGTTATTATGTTAATGCTCTAGAACTCTCTCTATATATATATGTATATATATTTAAACAGAAATAGACAAACTTATATATATTATTATTATTCTATTTGAATTATTTAAATATATATATATAATTCTGGTATATCTATATGATTTCAGTTTATTTTAAAAAAATAATTATATATGATTGCACAAAATTTTATGTATAAAATATGTTTGAAATTGCTAATTTCGAAGTCTTTTTTTTATACGAAATCCCATTAAAAATATTTATATAAATTTAAGAATAAATGAACAAATTAAAAATGAAATAAAATAAATTTTATTAAAGAAATTTTATTGTAGTAAATTTATGGGGGAAAGGGGAGTGGTCAGCGGGCGCCGTACCACCCCCCAGCCCCGGTACTGTGCAACAGTCGAAGGCTACTGTACGCAGCCTAGTGGGGGCTGCGGCCTCCCTTGGGAGGTACACAGTACCTCCCTTGGGAGGTACATAGTACCTCCCTTGGGAGGTGCGTAGTACCTCTATTCTTTTTTTAAAATAAAGTTAAATTTAAATTTTTTGTTTTGTTTTTGTTTTATGCAAATTGTTTTATATATTATATATTATTTAATATATATATTAATATTATTTAATATATATATTAATATTATTTAATATATATATTAATATATATATATATTATATTATTTGTTAATTATTTTTATAAAATATAATTTTAAAATAGGATTTTATTTGATGTGGTTTCTTTTTAATTAATTTTATTATATATATATATATATGTGTGTGTATACACATATAAATATATATACACCATGGATATATATATTTGGGTTATAGATTTAATATGATAATTTTTAGAAGATATAATATTATGGTGAAATTGGGAAGATTAGGAATAAACTGTGTTTATAAATAAATTGAATAGTGCAATGTTGTAGTGTTATTGTGTGAGGTAGAAATAAATTGTGTTTTGAATTTAATCGAATATTCTCGAGTTGTTGATCTATTTATTTGATGAGATTTGTTGTTCATTGTAAATTGTTTTATGGCATTGTTGATGTGTCGGTTACTCTCGAAGTTATTCATTTTACTTAATTTGATCTTCTTTGATTTGGGTTTAGGTCATGTGGAAACCCTAGAGTTAACTTTTCCAGTTATAGGAACCTAAGTAGTGCTTAGAACTTCCAGAGGCAGGGATAATGTGAGTTGTATTTGAGATTGTAATTTGATGGTGGATTTTATGTTTTAGCTTGGGTTAATGTACACTGGGATTGTACAATTTTGTGAATGTTATGCACATGATTTTGGGCGAGAGGGTTATGCCTCGCGGTTGATCCATTGTTGGTTTAGTTTTCCTTGTTGATACAATCCTATTCAGTTGGATAATCTTGTACTTGAGTGTCTAGAGAGAGTGGCTCTAGTGGGGGCCGGCGCACAAAGGGGCTCTAGTTTTAGTACATTGTCAGTTTTCAATTTGGGTCATAGGTTGTATTGTGTTTCTGTTGGTTAAATCATTTTTTTTGAAAGGTAAATATTGGTTAATTTTTAATGTTTGTTATTGTGCTTTATTTATTGTTATTTAATTAATATTTAAGTATGATTGAAATTTATTTATTTAATAATTTAATATATTAGTTAGTTTATTTGGTTAAATAGTTGGTCTTTAAAAGGATTTAACTATTTTAATTAAATTAATTAATTAATTAAATTAAATTATTAAGTGAATAAATTATATTGTATTTAAATGAATTAGAAAATTAGAAAATAAAAATAAAATAAAAATGCATGTAAAATAAAATTGTGATTGAAAATTGATTTGTAGTATTTAAAATAAAATAAATAAATAATTTGCATGCAATTAGAAAATTGATTTTCAAATTTTAAATTTAATAGATTAATTAAATTACATGCAATTTTTTAAATGGCAAAATTTTCCGAGAAGTGGAGAAGATATTTTCTCAACAACTTCACGACATGTGTGTGAGTGCCATAATTGCAAAAGGTTGTTGAAAAATTTCACGGAGGTTATTGAGGATCTGGGATTTTGCACGGGGTTATTCAATTACCTCGGGGAAATTTTCTAGGCACTGGAAAAATTCTGTGCAAAAAAAAAAATATTCTGAGAAGTTGTTATTTTATTTTGGTTGATTTTGGAATTGGAAGATCCTTCAAAGAATCTTGGTGGTTGAATAGTTTGTTTGAGTTTAGTTCCTCGGGGAAGTTATTGTGGAAGCTACAGGCTATTGTGAGATCTTCAGGTAAAAGATTTTCTTCATTCACTGGAAAGAGGTATTATTCTTTCAACATGATTCTGTTTCTTCTATAAAAGATTGTTTATGCAAATATTGGTATAAAGAAATGTAGTATGTCTTTCCGGATACTCTTTCTTTAAAATAAATAAATAAATCTGTAGGAGATGTTTTTGTGAAAATGGATTTAAAATAGTATTTGTTTGGGAAGGATTTTTGTATATACTCTTTGTTTAAATCTGGTTAAAATTTTGGGGCCATGTAAATTGAAAGAAATTTTCCCTGTAGATAATCTATTATTAAGAAATTTGTTGTACAAAATTAAATAACTATTTCTGATCCCTGTTGAAAACTCATATCAGAAAAATAATTTTGTCTGAGTATTTTTAAAAATTGAATGAACTTTTTATTTATATTTATTTATAAATATATTATGTTGAAATTTTTTATTTTTCTTTTAACTATCACCGTACAGGCGAATTTAAAAGAATTTAAAACAAATTTCCGAAATCCATTTTGAAATTCTCAGATTTTATCGCTCATACTGGATTGAAGAAAGTTTTTAAAAATTAATAATGTTAAAATTCTCGAGGATTGGGGAGGGTCAACCCTCCCTCTCTTTTTAAGGGTCGTTTTGGGTCAAGCAGACAAAGCAGCTCATCAGGAATGCCCTCCCTGCCCATCAGCTTGCCCAGCTGCCACTGCACTGCTGGCCAGCATCGTCAGCTGGTGGAATTGACGACCCCACAATGGCTACACTGGCCTCATGCCATGGTTAGTAATGTTAGCTTGATTTTCGTAATTATATTATGATGCAAATGATTTAAATGAATTACGTCATGAGATGAATTTGTTAGTTTAGAAATGCCAGTTTTTATCGCTTAGATTATAATTTGAGCTAGGATAGGTGATGAAGGATTAATATGGCATCACTGCTCATGAGCAAGCCTTGCTATGTTAAGCATTCCTTCACAACCTTTGTTTTGATTTCTAATGCTTTGCTTTTATATATATATATATATATATATATATATATATGTATGCACATGTACACAACTTCACTTGTATGCAGGTATTGCAGGTACAAGTATCGATTCCACCTGCTTCGGCAGGACAGGGCGAGCACCAATAGCCCAATGGTTAAATGTTGAAACAGAGGTGACGATGAAGTCCTCCCGTCCCATGATGTCAGATCGTCTCGTTTGTTTGGTATTGTTTACTTTGTGTAATTGTCGTCATTTGTGTTTTGTGTTATGTGTTTTGTCATATTTTGTCAGGGTGGCATTTTATAAGTTATGATTCATTTTAATGATGGAAATAATTATTTATTTCAATGTTAGATTAAAATTCTTTTTATATGTATGTATGTATTTATATCTAAATTCATTTTTATTTTTTTTTATATGTCCAGTTCAGACAGAAAAGTACATTATGGGGAATTATTTTTTATAATTTTATTTATATATATAATTGTAAAATTAAATATAGATGTAGTAAGTTGTGTAAATTTGGAATAAAAATAAAATAAAATAAAATAAATAAATATAGTTTCATCTATATATAGATATATATATTTGTCGATTTTGTTCATTTGGGTAATTATAAAAAATGGTATCTTTGTGTAATTAAAGGAAACAAATTTAGTTAAGTTGTAGAAATAAAATGTAAGTGATTTTTAGTATAATAAAATTTAATTTGTTATAAATAATTATATATACAAAAGTTAATAGGCATGAACTATTTTTATTATTATTTGTTCAATATGGCTATATATATATTTATATATTTTAATATATATATATATATATATATATACTGCTTTACTTGATTATAATTATTTATTTTATTCTATTTTAAAGAAAATATTTGGTTGTATGGATTATTTTGGATAAAATTGAATAATAGGGTAAAATTGTTTTATTATGTAATAATTATGGTAAATTTTATCGTGGAAACTGAGTGCAAAGTAATAGATGAAAGGGGATTGTTTGTTTTGATGAAAGGTGGATTATGTTGTTTTGTGAAACCCTATGGATTGTTGGTCTTTCTTGTGCGTCTTGATTATGGTTTTCCTTTATTTTGGGTTGTGGTGGGGGAACCTTGTGTAATTGTGTATTCAATTGTTATTTATCATGAACCCTTGTTCCAGAGGCTTGCTTAATTTTAATGTTCTCTTCATCCTGATTATACTTTTGGAAAGTGATACTTAATGGTTTTGCTAGGAAGGGTTGAACGGTTTGTTAAGACATTTGGATTATGAATTATTGCGAGAGGGTTAATGCCTCGCGTGTACTTGTGGTATTATGTTTTTTATGTTTTAGTTCAACCCTTGCCTAGTTTTGAGATATGTTAGGGGTCATAGGGAGAGTGGCTCTTCGTGGGCGCCGGCGCCTTAGTTGGAGGAAGTGCCAGGGGAACCCATGTAAGAGTAGTTAAACAAGTGATAACCTAAAAATAGAATTTAGGGGGATGGATAGTAAAACACACAAGATAATTAAAACTGGATTCCTCGTCTATGCATTAGGGCTACCGTAGACTAGTGATAGACTAAGTAGGCCGTGGTCGGCAAAGTCGTAGTCTCGTCTTCATGAGAGATTATTGACTCCGAATTAGCTACCCTATGGTGCCGGCGCCTCAGTTAGGAGGAAGGGCCAGGAGATCCATAGATGGGTGTCGGCGCCTCAGTTGGAGGAAGTGCCAGGGGATCCCATGAGAGCTATGCGATGACACTCTCCACTAGAGATCCTTGTTCTTGTTTCTTGTCGCTTCTGGATATTGTAATATTTTTGTTGTTTCTGATTTTAGGGCTAGGGGATCCATAGATGGGTGCCGGCGCCTCAGTTGGAGGAAGAGCCAGGGGATCCCATGAGAGCTATGCGATGATCCTCCCCACTTGACACCCTTGTGCTTTGTTGTTGTTGCCTTTGGATGTTATCTCTTTATGATGTTTCTTGAATCCTTGTGAATTTGTTTCATGGTTGTTAATTGATAGTACTTCATGTTATTGTGATGAGTTTCTTGGTTTTAACTTGTCATGTGATCTATGAACGTTATTGGTTGTTCGTTGTATGCTTTGAGTTGTACTTGATTTGTATCATAATGTGGTTGAGTCAGTTTGTCATTCATGGTCGGGTTCACTTCCTCGTCACCTCTGAGCACGGGGGGTGAGTTACTTGTAATTCACATGGTTGGGTGGAACGTGCTCTGCACCCGTTGGGTTCCCCATCAGCATCCTGTCTTCTTGGCATTCCACAGTGGAGTTGTACCAGTGATCAGTTGTACTTCATATTTCATTATACTTGTATCAATCCCCATGTTGGGAAATTCCATGTAATTCTTTTATCAAAGAAAATTGTAATGTAATTTTATAACGATGATGTAATAGTTAGGCTCTTTTGTAACTCTATTAAGAGATTTATCATGGATGTAATTATGCGACGTTTATTATGCTCGCATCATGGTTATAGGATGTATCGATGTTTATGGTTATTATAAAATAATGGTTAGATTGTATTCTTTATCTTTATTTGTGTTTAGTGTTGCGAAGTAACCTCGCGTGCCCCAGAGAACTTAGTGTGTTAATGTTATGTAATGTGTTAGGTGATTATGGTATTATGTATTTTCATGTTTAATTTAATTGTTTTAAAAAAAAATTAATAGCATTGTGTGCGTTCTCTGGGGTTTGCACTACGGGCGTTACAGCCACCAGGGCTGCTGGGCGCAGCCCTAATGGCCGCGCGGGGGTTTATCCCCAAATTCGTTTCATACGAATTTTTATTTTAAAAAAAAAATGAAAATTGAATATTATTATATGTTAAATGCGATTTTTGTTGGTAGAATTAAACTGTAAATTAGAATTTATAAAAATGTATTTATATATATATATATATATAAATATATATTTTTATATATGTGTAAATATTGTGGAAATAAATGAGTTTAAATTGTATATATATGTTATTTCTTTTTGAATTATAATGTTTTTTTTAAAAAAAAAAAAAAGGAAATAAAGGATGAGAAATCATAGCAAATAATATAGAGTGATATTGTGAAAATCGGCAAGATAGAATATAGAAAGTAGTTATTTTCTTGTTTATTTAAAGATTCTATAATTAAGACAATTTGCAAATATGTTTATTTTTAAACTGATACACATGGATTTAGTATATCCAAAGGATAGTTGTGTATTTTTATTTGTTTTTATTTGTTTTATTTCTCCTTGAGAATGGGCAAAACAGGAAAAACAAGTCTTCTAGATTAACTGATAAATGAGGGTTGTGTTTGTAAGTTTAAATTTCATGTGTAGTCTAGAGATGTGTACATGGTTTTGCTTGGTGTTTTACACGTATGTTATGATCATTGATTATGGTCCGTTTTAATCATGATTGGTTTTTATAGAGAAATTGGTTATTTGTACACTTTGTAAACCCTAGAAAGAGAAAACATAGAATCCCGTGTTATGTTTAGGGGAGTGGCTATTTGTAAGGGCCGACACACAAAGTGGTGTCAGGGTAACTTACAAGTAGTTATTAACTCAGTGAAAACTAAAGAACATAGTAGATTAGATTAAAAATTTTTAACAAGATATGCATGCCTCGCTTATGACTCATAAGCTACTACAGTTATGAGTATAAGTTGAGAAGGCCTGGAATGGAAAATCGTTGTCTCGTTTCCTCAAGAGGCATTCGATTCCGCAACTGTATGCAATAGGGGCCGGGTTTCGTAAGAGGTTACCAGGGTAACCCAAGGATTGGGGGCCGGGACCTAGGAAGAAACACCAGGGTAACCATTGCATCGTTGTGATGACACTCCACCTAGAATAACAGTTAAACCTTGTGTTTGAGTTTCAATCAATTGTCAAAATCTGGAAGCAATGTAACCATTAGATTGTATTGTACTAGTGTCTAGGGTTAGTAGATTAGGTCTAAGTAACCTTATTACTATCTCCTAGCACGGGGGGTGGACCTACGGGTACCACATGGTTGGGTGGAACGTGCACCTTACTCCGTTGGGTCCCCAGTTTGATCGTAGCATTGAGCGCTTCATGGATGGAGAGCTCGCACATGGATTCCTTCTATACCTTCATCATTGTATATTATGAACTTGTAATTTTAAAACATCCCTCAATTGTATAAGAGGTGACCAATGTAATTGTAAATGTATTTGTTATTTGAACTACCTCATCAGATGGATGAGTATTGTAATATCATATCAATGCAATGTATGGAAACATGTTTGTACTTTAATATATCTTGAATGGAAATTTTATTATTAAGCAATGTTTACTTTATGTTATGATTTAATATGAGCAATGCGAAATACTTAAGTCGCTTATGGAAAACTCAAAGTAGTGTAACGTCGTTTAACCTAAGAATGTATGCAATTAATTAACATAATATTAATACTTTAAAAAAATAAAAATTATTACACCTATATAACACAATTGCAACGTTCTTAGGTTATTAAGACGGGGCATTACAGATTGGTATCAGAGCAAAGGTTACAAACACTGGACACTCTGGGTAATCTAGAGCCCATTAGGTTGACCTAGTACGTAGTGTCGCAACTGATAACCTTGGTTGAATAGTATCTAAGACTCGTAATTGTTATGTGTAGGAACATGCCTAGGCGAGGAGGAAGAGGTCGTGGTAGAGGTAGAGGTGGAGGCCGTGGGCCAATCCCTCAGGTTACTCCCCCTCCTAGCCCTCACCATAGTGACCAAGCAAAACAGATGGGTCAGAGAAATGAGGGACATAATCCCGAACAGTCAGCAGTTGAGGGTTCTCAGATACGTCCACTTTTAGAGGAGGTCCTAGCTCATCTTGGACCTAGACAGGTAGATGAGCAGGAGGTTGTGAGAGAGAGGGATAGATCCCCTAGGAGAGTAGATGACACAGCACATCAGGATGCTATCATTGCTGGTCACATGAGGGATCTACTAAGAGCACGTCCTCCTACCTTTGATGGTTCAGGAGGAGGATTAGAGGTTGAGACCTGGCTACTAGATTTGGGTAGATGCTTTGCCATGCACCCTTACGGTAGCAATACCTGTGCCAGATGCGCTATTATGCACTTGAGAGGATTCGCCTCTACATGGTGGCGCCTAGAGGAGCAGAAGCTCCATATAGATATTGGTTTTGTGTCTTGGGAGATGTTTCTCGAGAGGTTCAGAGCACGGTTCTTTTCAGAACACTGGAGGCAGCGTAGGGCTGATGAGTTCCACGATCTACGCCAGTTAGCTCTTTCTGTAGAGCAATACAAACGTAGGTTCTATGAACTCAAGCAGTATGCCGGTATTGGTGATGATGAGCCTATGCTAGTACATCATTCTATCAGGGGCTTGAACGCCCTTATCAGTGGTGGTGTCCGAGTCTTTGAGCCAAAGACTATGGAAGTCGCAGTGGAGAAGGCTCGCATAGTTGAGGAGAACCTTATTATGGCTTTAGGTGGGCACACAGGAGTGTAGATTGGGAGTGCTCCTATAGCAGGTTTTAGTCCACGGGGTGGACAGGCACAGACAGGTGGTTATTCTAAGAACCAACAGACACCCACAAAGGGTGGGCAGCAACAAAGAACACCTCAAAAGAACAATAACCCTCAACCACAACAACAAAATAGTCCTCAAACAGGAAAGGGTCGTAACTGGTGGCGCAACAAGCGTAATAGGCAGGATCAGCCTACGCAGAGTGCTCAGTCTACCGTCAGTAGGGGTAGTTTTCAGCAGTCCAATGCACCTTCGGGTGGCAGAGGATTTGGTAAAGGCATAGGCACAGGTTGTTATTCATGTGGGCAGCATGGGCACATAGCTAGGCAGTGTCCAATGAGAGGTTCTACTGGTTATGGGCCTCGACCTACAATTTCAGAGCCTACAGTGGGTGATGCAGGACGTGCACATACAGTATATGCAGTGGTTAATGACCGCCAAGCTGATCACCAGAATACGGTGGTCGAGACTTTAGGTAAGTTAAATGGTGTTAATGTATCTATAATTTTTGATTCTGGAGCCACTGACTCCTTTATTTCACCGTCCATTGTTGACCGTTGTGGTCTTGTGGCGGTAAAACAAGGTGGTAAATGGCAAGTTGAATTCGCCTCTAGGGTGAAAGTAGCAGTAGATAACTTAGTACATAACTGTGAACGTAAAATAGGTACGTTAACTACCTTAGTAGATTTATATGTTACACCTTTAGGATCATACGATATAGTGTTAGGTATGGATTGGTTAGCATCTTATCATGCTGTAATTGACTGTGGACTTAAGACAATCAGTTGCATTAATGATTTAGGTGTGAAAGTGGAAATCATAGGTATTCAAAGACCTATCTCTTTGCGGATGATATCTGCTATGCAACTAAAGAGATGTCTTCGTCAGGGATGTCAACTGTTTGCAACAACAGTTACTGATTTAGATGAGGGTGAGAGTCGAGAGGTATCTCTTGATGATCATCCTATTCTTAGGGAATTCACGGATGTATTTCCCGATGACATTCCTGAAATGCCACCGAAGAGGGATATTGACTTTAGAGTAGACCTAGTTCCTGGAGCTGAGCCTATATCTAGAGCTCCTTATAGAATGACGACTCAGGACTTAGAGGAACTTCGTATTCAGTTAGAGGAACTTTTAGAAAAGGGTTTTATTCATCCAAGTGTTTCCCCTTGGGGAGCACCTGCCATCTTCGTAATGAAGAAGGACGGATCTCTTAGGCTGTGCATTGACTATCGTCAATTGAACAAGGTTACGATTAAGAATCGTTATCCTTTGCCTAGAATCGATGATCTTTTTGATCAAATTAAGGGAGCTAATGTGTTCTCTAAAATCGATTTGAAATCCAGTTATCATCAATTGCGTATCGCTGAAGCAGACATTCATAAAACTGATTTTCAAACTCGATATGGGAATTACGAATTCACAGTAGTACCATTTGGGTTAACGAACGCACCTTCAGTATTCATGAGTTTAATGAATGGTGTATTTCGTACATACCTTGATCGTTTTGTCCTGGTATTTCTCGATGACATTTTAGTCTATTTGAGGAACATGAAGGAACATGAAGAACACTTGAGACAGGTGTTGCAATGTTTAAGAGAAAATCAATTGTATGCAAACCTGAAGAAGTGTGACTTCTTTCAATCTGAAATTAAATACCTTGGACATGTGATATCTGGAAAAGGTATTGTTGTGGATCCTTCAAAGATCCAAGCTATTGTGGACTGGCCCGCACCTACTAATGTAGGTGAAGTTCGTAGTTTTATGGGGTTAGCTGGATATTATAGGCGTTTTGTAGAAGGATTTTCTAGGATAGGTCATCCTATTACTTCTCTTCAGAGGAAAGGGAAGAAGTTCATTTGGACAGAACAGTGTCAGTTAGCTTTTCAGACTGTTAAAGAAAAGCTAACTAATGCGCCTATACTTATTGTTCCTGATCCTACTAAGGATTTCGTAGTATGTGCGGATGCATCTTTAGAGGGTTTGGGAGCAGTTTTGATGCAAGATGGGCGTGTGGTTGCTTATGAGTCTCACAAACTCAAGGACCACGAATTAAACTATCCCACACATGACCTAGAACTAGTAGCAGTAGTGCATGCATTAGTTCGTTGGAGACATTTTCTATTAGGTCATCGCTTTGAACTTCATATAGATCACCGTAGTTTGCAATACATTTTCACGCAACCTAACTTGAATGCAAGGCAAAGACGGTGGATGGAGTTCTTGTGTGAGTACGATTTTGAAGTAAAGTATGTTCAAGGCAAAGAGAACGTAGTGGCTGACGCTCTTAGCTGATGTCGACATGAGATCTCTGCTACTACTCTTGAAGTAGATTTGAGAGGTCAAATAGTAGTTGCACTTCCTACTGATAGATTATATCAGGAAGTGAAGTCGGAGATTGAGTCGGGTAGACCTTTAGAAGGTCGATTTGAAGGTTATGTCCTAGAATCGGATGGTATATTACGACATTTAGGTCGCATTTATGTACCTCATGTAGAGAGTCTTCGTACATTAATCATGACTAAAGCTCATAGAGCTCCGTATTCAGCTCATCCAGGTGTCAAGAAAATGCATGCCGATCTTAGGCAATTGTATTTCTGGCCTGGTATGAAACGTGATATTGCTGACTACGTATCGAGATGTCTTGAATGCCAGCGAGTCAAAGCTGAGCATCATCATCCTGCTGGATTATTGCAGCCACATCTCATTTCCTGAATGGAAATGGGATATTATATCCATTGACTTTATTGTTGGGTTACCTACGTCATCACGTCGACATGATGCCATTATGGTAACTGTTGACCGTTTGACTAAAGTAGCTCACTTTTCACCTGTACGTTCGTCATATAATGCTTCATCGGTAGCTAGGATATTCATGGAGGATATCGTTAGATTGCATGGAATTCCTCATAGGATTATTTCGGATAGAGATCCTGTATTTACTTCAGCCTTATGGACTTCCTTGCAACGTGCATTAGGTACACAGTTGAACTTTAGTTCAGCCTATCATCCTCAAACCGATGGTCAAACTGAAAGAGTTAACCAAATATTAGAGGATATGCTTAGGATGTACGTTATGGATCAACAATCACGCTGGGAGGATTACTTGTACTTAGTAGAATTCGCTTATAACAACGGATATCAGAGTTCCATAGGTATGCCACCATATCAGGCATTATACGGTCGTCCTTGTCGCACTCCACTTAGTTGGGATCGACTTGAGGATAGAGTATTACTTGGGCCTGAGATGCTTCGTGACATTGAGCAACAGGTTGACCGTATTAGAGAGCATTTGATAGCAGCTCAGGATAGGCAAAAGAAGTATGCCGATGCGCATAGGATCGATCGACAGTTCGCTGTTGGTGATAGAGTGTTTCTTCGAGTGCGACCGCGAAAGAGTCCAATCCGTTATGGAAAAGGCTCTAAGCTTGCACCTCGTTTTGTAGGACCATTCGAGATTCTAGAGAGAATTGGTCCCGTGGCATATCGACTCGCCTTACCACCCAATTTGTCTCATATTCATGATGTTTTTCATGTGTCAGTACTTAGACCATATCATCCCGACATATCTCGTGTACTTGATTGGAATGCGTTACAGGTAGAGGACGGGCAGCTAGCTTTGGAGGCCGTGGCCATTCTTCAGCACCGGACGCTCAGTCTCAGGTGTCGAGATGTTGATCAGGTGAGGGTCCAATGGGATCCTAGCTATGATGCTTCGGCTACCTGGGAGGATGCGACACGCATGAGGGAACTTTATCCCTATCTGTTCGCAGGCTTTCAGGAGCAAGCCTGATCCTAGGGGGGGAGGATGTAGTACCCCTCCGTTTATGCTTATGCTTTCTGTTGGTACTTTTTCATACTATTAGACTTATTACGTTTGTTAGATACTTTGATCGCTGGTTTTGAGCGATGGTGGATTATTCTGTGACATGATGATACTTTGTGTGATATTTATTGCTTTCAGACATGATATGATTTAGTGTAGATGTTTACTTTTAGTTGTTTATGGATATGCACATGCTTATGATGGACTAACAACGTTTATTTCATCAATTTTCTGTGAGTGTATTGGTGTGGAGAACAGAATCGCACTACTCGCTTGCGAGTGCCCTGCGATATCTGTGATTTTCTCCGCACGGTGTGTTTGTTTAATGCTTTATATATATATATATATATACATGTATGCATGTTGTTTGCTCAGTTGCAGGATTTGCAGGTACATGACACTGACTCCACCTATGTAATCAGGTCTGAGCGTGTCAAGACTCAACAAAAAATGTTGAATAGGAGATAGTAGTTAGGTTTATCCTAGTCCAATCTTTAACCTTAGTTTTAGTACATTGTCAGTTTTCAGTTTGGGTCATAGGTTGTATTGTGTTTCTATTGGTTAAATCATTTTTTTTGAAAGGTAAATATTGGTTAATTT
This sequence comes from Sequoia sempervirens, assembly GCA_007258455.2. NCBI lineage: Eukaryota > Viridiplantae > Streptophyta > Pinopsida > Cupressales > Cupressaceae > Sequoia > Sequoia sempervirens. The sequence continues at coordinate 3,125 of VDFB02254886.1, read as the reverse complement.
TTAATATTTGTTATTGTGCTTTATTTATTGTTATTTAATTAATATTTAAATATGATTGAAATTTATTTATTTAATAATTTAATATATTAGTTAGTTTATTTGGTTAAATAGTTGGTCTTTAAAAGGATTTAACTATTTTAATTAAATAAATAAATAAATTAAATTAAATTATTAAGTGCATAAATTATATTGTATTTAAATGAATTAGAAAATTAGAAAATAAAAATAAAATAAAAATGCATGTAAAATAAAATTGTGATTGAAAATTGATTTGTAGTATTTAAAATAAAATAAATAAATAATTTGCATGCAATTAGAAAATTGATTTTCAAATTTTAAATTTAATAGATTAATTAAATTACATGCAAATTTTTAAATGACAAAATTTTCTGAGAAGTGGAGAAGATATTTTCTCAACAACTTCTCGACATGTGTGTGAGTGCCATAATTGCAAAAGGTTGTTGCAAAATTTCACGGAGGTTATTGAGGATCTGGGATTTTGCACGGGGTTATTCAATTGCCTCAGGGAAATTTTCTGGGCACTAGCAAAATTTCTTTACTGTGCAAAAAAAAAAATATTCTGAGAAGTTGTTATTTTATTTTGGTTGATTTTGGAATTGGAAGATCCTTCAAAGAATCTTGGTGGTTGAATAGTTTGTTTGAGTTTAGTTCCTCGGGGAAGTTATTGTGGAAGCTACAGGCTATTGTGAGATCTTCAGGTAAAAGATTTTCTTCATTCACTGGATCTTCACAAACACTGGAAAGAGGTATTATTCTTTGAACATGATTCTGTTTCTTCTATAAAAGATTGTTTATGCAAATATTGGTATAAAGAAATTTAGTATGTCTTTCCGGATACTCTTTCTTTAAAATAAATAAATAAATCTGTAGGAGATGTTTTTGTGAAAATGGATTTAAAATAGTATTTGTTTGGGAAGGATTTTTGTATATACTCTTTGTTTAAATCTGGTTAAAATTTTGGGGCCATGTAAATTGAAAGAAATTTTCCCTGTAGATAATCTATTATTAAGAAATTTGTTGTACAAAATTAAATAACTATTTCTGATCCCTGTTGAAAACTCATATCAGAAAAATAATTTTGTCTGAGTATTTTTAAAAATTGAATGAACTTTTTATTTATATTTATTTATAAATATATTATGTTGAAATTTTTTATTTTTCTTTTAACTATCACCGTACAGGCGAATTTAAAAGAATTTAAAACAAATTTCCGAAATCCGTTTTTTGAATTTCATATTTTACTGTTCATACGGATTGAAGAAAGTTTTTTAAAAAAAAATTAATAAATGTTAAAAATTCTGGAGGATTGGGGAGGGCCGAACCCTCCCATCTCCCCTTTAAGGGTCACACAGCCCTTAAGGCTGCGCACAACAGCCACCAGGGCTGCTGGGCACATCCCTAATGGCCGCGCGGGGGTTTATCCCCAAATTCGTTTCATACGAATTTTTATTTTAAAAAAAAAATGAAAATTGAATATTATTATATGTTAAATGCAATTTTTGTTGGTAGAATTAAACTATAAATTAGAATTTATAAAAATGTATTTATATATATATTTATATATATATGTGAATATGTATATATTTTTATATATGTGTAAATATTGTGGAAATAAATGAGTTTAAATTGTATATATATGTTATTTCTTTTTGAATTATAATGTTTTTTTTTTAAAAAAAAAAGGAAATAAAGGATGAGAAATCATAGCAAATAATATAGAGTGATATTGTGAAAATCGGCAAGATAGAATATAGAAAGTAGTTATTTTCTTGTTTATTTAAAGATCTCTATAATTAAGACAATTTGCAAATATGTTTATTTTAAACTGGATACACATGGATTTAGTATATCTAAAAGGAGGCTGTGTATTTTTATTTGTTTTAAATTGTTTTATTTCTCCTTTGAGAATGGGAAAACGGGAAACAAAGCCTCTAGATTAAGTGATAAATGTTCGTGTTTGTAAGTTTAAAGTTCTTGTGTAGTCTAGAGTTGTGTACATGGTTTTGCTTGATGTTTAACACCTATGTTTTGATCATTGATTATGGTCCGTTTTAATCATGATTGGTTTTTATAGAGAAATTGGTTATTTGTACACTTTGTAAACCCCGAAAGAGAAAAACATAGAATCCTTGTTATGTTTAGGGGAGTGGCTATTTGTAAGGGCCGACACACAAAGTGGTGTCAGGGTAACTTACAAGTAGTTATTAACTCAGTGAAAACTAAAGAACATAGTAGATTAGATTAAAATTTTTAACAAGATATGCATGCCTCACTTATGACTCATAAGCTACTACAGTTATGAGTATAAGTTGAGAACGCCTAGAATGGAAAATTGTTGTCTCGTTTCCTCAAGAGGCATTCGATTCCGCAACTGTATGCAATAGGGGCCGGGTTTCGTAAGAGGTTACCAGGGTAACCCAAGGATTGGGGGCCGGGACCTAGGAAGAAACACCAGGGTAACCATTGCATCGTTGTGATGACACTCCACCTAGAATAACAGTTAAACCTTGTGTTTGAGTTTCCTAGAATAACAGTTAAACCTTGTGTTTGAGTTTCAATCAATTGTCAAAATCTGGAAGCAATGTAACCATTAGATTGTATTGTACTAGTGTCTAGGGTTAGTAGATTAGGTCTAAGTAACCTTATTACTATCTCCTAGCACGGGGGGTGGACCTACAGGTACCACATGGTTGGGTGGAACGTGCACCTTACTCCGTTGGGTCCCCAGTTTGATCGTAGCATTGAGCGCTTCATGGATGGAGAGCTCGCACATGGATTCCTTCTATACCTTCATAATTGTATATTATGAACTTGTAATTTTAAAACATCCCTCAATTGTATAAGAGGTGACCAATGTAATTGTAAATGTATTTGTTATTTGAACTACCTCATCAGATGGATGAGTATTGTAATATCATATCAATGCAATGTATGGAAACATGTTTGTACTTTAATATATCTTGAATGGAAATTTTATTATTAAGCAATGTTTACTTTATGTTATGATTTAATATGAGCAATGCGAAATACTTAAGTCGCTTATGGAAAACTCAAAGTAGTGTAACGTCGTTTAACCTAAGAATGTATGCAATTAATTAACATAA
>VDFB02254885.1:0-28779 GCA_007258455.2 Sequoia sempervirens | reverse complement strand
GCATGAGGGAACTTTATCCCTATCTGTTCGCAGGCTTTCAGGAGCAAGCCTGATCCTAGGGGGGGAGGATGTAGTACCCCTCCGTTTATGCTTATGCTTTCTGTTGGTACTTTTTCATACTGTTAGACTTATTACGTTTGTTAGATACTTTGATCGCTGGTTTTGAGCGATGGTGGATTATTCTGTGACATGGTGATACTTTGTGTGATGTTTATTGCTTTCAGACATGATATGATTTAGTGTAGATGTTTACTTTTAGTTGTTTATGGATATGCACATGCTTATGATGGACTAACAACGTTTATTTCATCAATTTTCTGTGAGTGTATTGGTGTGGAGAACAGAATCGCACTACTCGCTTGCGAGTGCCCTGCGATATCTGTGATTTTCTCCGCACGGTGTGTTTGTTTAATGCTTTATATATATATATATATATACATGTATGCATGTTGTTTGCTCAGTTGCAGGATTTGCAGGTACATGACACTGACTCCACCTATGTAATCAGGTCTGAGCGTGTCAAGACTCAACAAAAAATGTTGAATAGGAGATAGTAGTTAGGTTTATCCTAGTCCAATCTTTAACCTTAGTTTTAGTACATTGTCAGTTTTCAGTTTGGGTCATAGGTTGTATTGTGTTTCTATTGGTTAAATCATTTTTTTTTAAAGGTAAATATTGGTTAATTTTTAATATTTGTTATTGTGCTTTATTTATTGTTATTTAATTAATATTTAAATATGATAGAAATTTATTTATTTAATAATTTAATATATTAGTTAGTTTATTTGGTTAAATAGTTGGTCTTTAAAAGGATTTAACTATTTTAATTAAATAAATTAATAAATTAAACTAAATTATTAAGTGCATAAATTATATTGTATTTAAATGAATTAGAAAATTAGAAAATAAAAATGCATGTAAAATAAAATTATGATTGAAAATTGATTTGTAGTATTTAAAATAAAATAAATAAATAATTTGCATGCAATTAGAAAATTGATTTTCAAATTTTAAATTTAATAGATTAATTAAATTACATGCAAATTTTTAAATGGCAAAATTTTCTGAGAAGTGGAGAAGATATTTTCTCAACAACTTCTCGACATGTGTGTGAGTGCCATAATTGCAAAAGGTTGTTGAAAAATTTCACGGAGGTTATTGAGGATCTGGGATTTTGCACGGGGTTATTCAATTGCCTCAGGGAAATTTTCTGGGCACTGGCAAAAATTCTTTACTATGCAAAAAAAAAAATATTCTGAGAAGTTGTTATTTTATTTTGGTTGATTTTGGAATTGGAAGATCCTTCAAAGAATCTTGGTGGTTGAATAGTTTGTTTGAGTTTAGTTCCTCGGGGAAGTTATTGTGGAAGCTATAGGCTATTGTGAGATCTTCAGGCAAAAGATTTTCTTCATTCACTGGATCTTCACAAACACTAGAAAGAGGTATTATTCTTTGAACATGATTCTGTTTCTTCTATAAAAGATTGTTTATGCAAATATTGGTATAAAGAAATTTAGTATGTCTTTCCGGATACTCTTTCTTTAAAAAAAATAAATAAATCTGTAGGAGATGTTTTTGTGAAAATGGATTTAAAATAGTATTTGTTTGGGAAGGATTTTTGTATATACTCTTTGTTTAAATCTGGTTAAAATTTTGGGGCCATGTAAATTGAAAGAAATTTTCCCTGTAGATAATCTATTATTAAGAAATTTGTTGTACAAAATTAAATAACTATTTCTGATCCCTGTTGAAAACTCATATCAGAAAAATAATTTTGTCTGAGTATTTTTAAAAATTGAATGAACTTTTTATTTATATTTATTTATAAATATATTATGTTGAAATTTTTTATTTTTCTTTTAACTATCACCGTACAGGCGAATTTAAAAGAATTTAAAACAAATTTCCGAAATCCGTTTTTTGAATTTCATATTTTACTGTTCATACGGATTGAAGAAAGTTTTTTAAAAAAAAATTAATAAATGTTAAAAATTCTGGAGGATTGGGGAGGGCCGAACCCTCCCATCTCCCCTTTAAGGGTCACACAGCCCTTAAGGCTGCGCACAACAGCCACCAGGGCTGCTGGGCACATCCCTAATGGCCGCGCGGGGGTTTATCCCCAAATTCGTTTCATACGAATTTTTATTTTAAAAAAAAAATGAAAATTGAATATTATTATATGTTAAATGCAATTTTTGTTGGTAGAATTAAACTATAAATTAGAATTTATAAAAATGTATTTATATATATATTTATATATATATGTGAATATGTATATATTTTTATATATGTGTAAATATTGTGGAAATAAATGAGTTTAAATTGTATATATATGTTATTTCTTTTTGAATTATAATGTTTTTTAAAAAAAAAAAAATAAGGAAATAAAGGATGAGAAATCATAGCAAATAATATAGAGTGATATTGTGAAAATCGGCAAGATAGAATATAGAAAGTAGTTATTTTCTTGTTTATTTAAAGATTCTATAATTAAGACAATTTGCAAATATGTTTATTTTTAAACTGATACACATGGATTTAGTATATCTAAAGGATAGTTGTGTATTTTTATTTGTTTTAAATTGTTTTATTTCTCCTTGAGAATGGGAAAAACGGGAAAAACAAGTCTTCTAGATTAAGTGATAAATGGGGGTTGTGTTTGTAAGTTTAAATTTCATGTGTAGTCTAGAGATGTGTACATGGTTTTGCTTGGTGTTTTACACGTATGTTATGATCATTGATTATGGTCCGTTTTAATCATGATTGGTTTTTATAGAGAAATTGGTTATTTGTACACTTTGTAAACCCTAGAAAGAGAAAACATAGAATCCCGTGTTATGTTTAGGGGAGTGGCTATTTGTAAGGGCCAACACACAAAGTGATGTCAGGGTAACTTACAAGTAGTTATTAACTCAGTGAAAACTAAAGAACATAGTAGATTAGATTAAAATTTTTAACAAGATATGCATGCCTCACTTATGACTCATAAGCTACTACAGTTATGAGTATAAGTTGAGAAGGCCTAGAATGGAAAATCGTTGTCTCGTTTCCTCAAGAGGCATTCGATTCCGCAACTGTATGCAATAGGGGCCGGGTTTCGTAAGAGGTTACCAGGGTAACCCAAGGATTGGGGGCCGGGACCTAGGAAGAAACACCAGGGTAACCATTGCATCGTTGTGATGACACTCCACCTAGAATAATAGTTAAACCTTGTGTTTGAGTTTCAATCAATTGTCAAAATCTGGAAGCAATGTAACCATTAGATTGTATTGTACTAGTGTCTAGGGTTAGTAGATTAGGTCTAAGTAACCTTATTACTATCTCCTAGCACGGGGGGTGGACCTACGGGTACCACATGGTTGGGTGGAACGTGCACCTTACTCCGTTGGGTCCCCAGTTTGATCGTAGCATTGAGCGCTTCATGGATGGAGAGCTCGCACATGGATTCCTTCTATACCTTCATAATTGTATATTATGAACTTGTAATTTTAAAACATCCCTCAATTGTATAAGAGGTGACCAATGTAATTGTAAATGTATTTGTTATTTGAACTACCTCATCAGATGGATGAGTATTGTAATATCATATCAATGCAATGTATGGAAACATGTTTGTACTTTAATATATCTTGAATGGAAATTTTATTATTAAGCAATGTTTACTTTATGTTATGATTTAATATGAGCAATGCGAAATACTTAAGTCGCTTATGGAAAACTCAAAGTAGTGTAACGTCGTTTAACCTAAGAATGTATGCAATTAATTAACATAATGTTAATACTTAAAAAAAAAAATTTATTACACCTATATAACACAATTGCAACGTTCTTAGGTTATTAAGGCGGGGCATTACATAATCCATGTGAAACCATGCGATGACACTCTCGTCTGACATTCTATTTGTGTTGATTTTCTGAAGTCCTCTAGAAGTGATTCATTGATTTCTCTTTGGTTATTGTTGGTTGTAGTCGTTGATATTATGTCTTGAGTTTCATTGATGTTGTGATTGTGACTTGTTATGTTCAGAAGTGGTTGACTGTTGTGCCTTTGGGTTTGTCATTGTTGAGTTTCTAAGTGGTCTTTGATATTAAGTTGTCTTTTGGAGTTAGTATTTGTTATTGTTAGGCGTGCTTGGTCGGGGACCCTTCCTTGTCTACTCTCAGCATGGGGGTGGTTGGGTGGAACGTGCTTCGCACCCCGTTGGGTTTCCCTTTCTGTTGCAGATGTATCTTTTATTGCAGGACTTTTTGGTGGATGTTGATGATCCAGTAATTCTTTGTACTAGATGTATGTTATACTTCAGATGTAATGTATTCATTGATGTATTGTCTCCCATGTGTGTTGGGATGACCCAGCCCACGATTATCGTTAATTATCACCAGTCAGGTGTCCTCAATCCTGCCATGGAGATGAATGGTCAGGTACCCCATTGGAATTAGTCGTGTAACTTAGGACTTTTTTATGTTAGAATACTTAAGTATGTTTATTTTATTCTTTAAAAAAAAAAAAATTGTTCCGTTGTTATTAGTTCCTTTGGGGTTCGCACGGCGGGGTGTTACATTAAGCCTAGGATTATTTAGTTTGATTAAATATTTGAAGAGATTTAACTCTCTTACATAGGATGATGTGAGGCCCCACCTATTACTGAGCATTACTACACTGTTTTCACATTTATATACATATAGAGGTCTAAGTGTTGGTTAAATAAGAATATTATTAACATTCAATTAGTTTATTCTATGATAATATCATTATTGTTGGTAAGTCTTATGTTGGGGGTGAATAATAATATTGTTTAGTTAAATTGTTAATTAAACGATAATATTATTATTAAATTAAGAAAAAAGAGTTGATTCAATAATACCAATATTATTAGGGTTTCTTAGTTGATCAAAATATAATATTCTTATGATGAGGTCAAATAACTAAATATTTGATGACATTTCTAACATGTATATAGTTGAGTGATTATAATATTATTAGTGACTCTGGAATTTTTTTTTTGTTTATATAATTTGATGTTCGTGTTAATAATAAATGAAGATTTCCTAAATGTCTTATAAAATGAAAGAGTGTACTAATGTTTCTAAGAAATTGTCATTATAGAGGATTGAAAAATCTTACATTGAAGTACATATTCTTAAACCAATAAGGCCACCTAGCTCGCTATCCATAATACTAAATAGGATGACTATAAACAAATGACGTGATACATGAATGGGTGTACTAAAGGAATGTGAATAAATACTAAATAGATATACTTTTTAATATGGTGCGGGAAGAACGCATTCTACTAATCTTATTGTAGCCAAAGCTGCTTAAGTATACAAGAAACTTATGAAAGAAGTGTCTAAAGGATTGGGGAACCAAATCCCTAGGCTAAAATACCATAAAAAATAGTGTTAGATATAGCATTTTTTTAAAAGAAAATTAAAGCATAGAATCCATTGGTATAATTAACATTCATGACCAAGATAATACCTAATTTCTTATATGAGAACATTATTGCAATATTTGGTTATTCCATTAACATCTTTAATGGTCAAGAAAATCATGATAAAATTATAAGAATCAAAGAGATATTATTTAACTTCATTATCACCAATAACAAAGATATACCGTATCATCCATAAGAAAATAGAAAAGAGTGGCACTCTTGAAGATAATTGCATAGAAAGTTTTAATAACAATACCTCTAATTGAGATAGAAATATTCCATAGCAGTATTGTCATATAGAACCAGTTATAAAATATTAGAACCAGTAATAAATACTACCCTGGTGAAGACCCCTTTCTTTGCTGCAATATCGGACAATGTGGTTCGGGAGTGGGACTTTGTTGTTAATCCCACATTCATTGCTAACGCGATCACAGACAAAGTCTTAAATGTCTGGTGGACTCATTTCATATAAATGTTTTATTATGCTTTATCAATGCAAAGTTTATTATTTAGTTATATTTTATAGTGCAATGGTGAATTGTTTTTCATTTATTTGAAGAAGAGTTTTCAATATATAGATACATAGTATTATCTAACTATTTTACATGTCATTCGATACACTAATTTTTTATCCTTTCTTATATTCACATATCTTTAAACATTTGCCTAATCTACTTATTTGTTGCTGCTATACTTGCACTTGTTCTCATGCACAAGCTATCTACTATGATTTAGTCTCTTTTGTATTTGTAGATTAGCTATAGTTGTGGAGTCATCCAATCAATCATGGACTTATCCCATCCAAATTAAAAAAATAATTCAAAATTTAACCAACTTTCCATTTTTATCATTTCCACTTAGAGCTAACTAAATATAAATTGCATAATTCAAATATCATTCACATGATTGGTTGTTTTTTAGATCAAAGGAATACATTTTGTTTAATTATGGGTAGTCAACATCAACAGTAACAACTTTAAAGTCACAACTATTGATCCAATATTGATAAAAATATTGGACATTATATAAACAACTACTATCACAACTATTGAAACATGCTCAGGTACTACTGGGTCCTCTCCCCTATGACCTTAATATTATGCATTTTAAAAATATTTCATAGCCTTGAAACTAGATAATTGGCTTACTCACTTAGTATATGACCTTCACACTGATTGGCTTACTCACTTCATGAGGAAGGAGAGCCTAATGATTGTCTATGGTGTTGAAGTGAGGAGTTGGAGGTGGGTTGTTGGGCCCGTGTTTCCTAGAAAATCTTTTAAGAGGTTTGGTTTTTATCATTCTAATTTATCCAAGTAAATCACTAGCTTAGATATGGTTAAGCTACTATTGAACAACAACACATTTTAAGTGGTTAAGCCTACGATTATCTAGTTTGATTAAATATTTGAAGAGATTTAACTCTCTTACATAGGATGACTCTATCTCACTCTTGCTATCATTTTCTTCTTTGTAACTCATTCCTTGAATTCATTAGCATTAAATATTTAATAGTTCCATTTGGTGGAACTTACAATATAAAAATAAACCTCTTGCTCTAATGCAAGGATGCTCTACAAAAAATGGGCCCAGGTTAGTATACAAAATTTTAAAGACTTCTTGACTAATGACCAATTAAAAAATTTCACAGTCACCATGGATATCTCCATGAATAAATTCATAAGGCTAATTGGGGATGGAACCACAATAGTGAACAAGAATGAGGTCAAGTACATACATACTTGGCATCATGATCATGAAAACTCAAGAACATTTGTAAGGGCTCTGGGTGGATTTCAAAGGGTCTTTAATCAAATGACAGACCTATGGCATGGCAGAAAGACAAAGGGGAGGCTACCAAGCTAGGCTTCAATCCAATCCAAATGCTGAAGAAATCAATCCCAACAAGGTAGTGTCTGCTAGAGAACTAGGCTGGGGTGAAAGTGAAAATGGTAATCAAAGCTTCAAAGAATGATCTGATATGTTATTTGTAGTCCACTAATGAAATTTGCTACAAGTATGAGAAATATTTTCATGCATTTTGTATAAAACTAGTATATATTTCCTACAGTTTATAATCATTGTATATGTAGGTATATGGTTGTAGGAACCTCATGTATTTTGTATAGGCGGACAAAGTTTGAGGACATCATATCTATAAGTTGAAATGCTGGTAATCCACTGAAAATATATAAGTTTTGATAAACTATATCTAATATGAAAAAAATGTTCAATTGTACAATCTCATTCTATATGGCCCTTACCCTTCTCTAATCCTAGGACACATGGACTTGATATTGGAAGAGAGGAAATAAATGCTTGATTTCCCTGTTGCATTTATATATTAGTTTTTTATGTTTGTTTGATCATTTTACTTGTTGATATTGGTTTAATATTGACCTATTCATTATAAGAGTTTTCTGAAATTGGTGAAAGAATAAACGTAGAAATTTTCTTTGGGATTTCAATTTTATATGAGTGCAATGTTGGAATGTGTGTGTCATGCCTAAAGTTTTCACTAGAAAAACCCAACCATTTTTTTTTTTTAAACCTTAACCAAGTAGATAGTGATGACCAACTATTCATGAGCATGGTCGCATACTTTGCACATATAGTTTAAAAAGTGATTTAATCATATGTAGTATCATTTTTATACAATCTTCTCTTACATAATGACAATATTATTTCACCAACTAAACCAAATTATCATTATTTCTCAATACCCACAAACTAAATATTAATGACATTATTATTATAATCTGATAATAATTATTAAGGTTAGAAACACATTATCGTTTAGTCACCATCAAGAATATTGGTAGTAGTCTTAATTAGATTCATGCCCGATTGAGTATCCACTTAATAATATTAGATTACTCTAGAACATAAGGTAATTTATCTCCACCAATTTCGTACTCATACAAAACTTTAATTAACTAATTAATCATATTCGAATATTAAGTATCAGCTACACATTATGTGTATAATTTAATAATCCTTATTATTATTAATTTTTTTTAAGGAATTACTCATATAATTCTTTTTCTTTATTTTTATTTATTTTTAACCATAATTTGAATTAAAGTAACTTAAAATCTAATAAATAAATAAAAAAATTTAGTACTTAATTTTCTAACTTATAAGTCACGTGGCTCTTCCATTTAACTTTTATTTTCTTACCTTATAGCTCTCCCTTTAACTTTTATTTTCTTACTTCTTAAATTTACTTAAACATGTTTCTTTTATTTTAATGGGAGTTTCCATCACTCCTTTTAACTTATATTTAAAAGTCTACCACTATAAAGAGCCATGGTTATTCCTTTGGCTATTATTATTAGCGTATATTTTATTTATTTATCAAGAGCTCCCATACGTATATGTTTAAATTTCACGTGAAAGATATCTATGGTTTCGTTATTAATCTTTGAATTTAACGCCACTATGAGTGTTCTCATATGAATGGAATTACCAAAAGAGGGCCTTGCTTGAGAAGATAATATTGAACTATAGATTGAACCGTTTTTTTTTTTTTTTTTTCATAGATAGAATATGTTTGACCCGGGATTAATGGAGCATACTAACTAGCTTGCAGCAGTAGAGGTGTTGCGAACCTGCAATGGAGCATAGGAATCCTACGACCACCGTCTTCAACTGTTTTACTATTCAAACCTTAACGATTATGCATAATCATGTTACTTCATAACCAGACACTTAGAGTCCAAATAGCAGGGATCAATAAAAATGCCTGCAGTTTCACCCTTAAGTTCCAGAGCCCTATCATGTTTTATGGCATGTCAACTGGGAAGCATCCAACACCAGATCTTGTTTCCCTTTTTTTTTTCTACTGTTGGTGGCTTGAGCTGTTACTTTAGATGCTATGATAAGAATATACATATTAATGGTAAGGATAAGAATATCAGTAATATTTTTGCTAAGTATGCGAGCTAAATTGGCATTCGTTTATCCTGTAATCTAATGATGTCATTAACTATTAACAGCTACTCATATTATTATTTATAGTTTTATGCACTATTCTCACTAAACTTATTGTCCCAGCCACACCATACTCTACAATTATGCTAGAATTTAATGTCTTTTTCATTGCCTTCTAATCAACAGGGAGATGACCACTGAGCACAACTGCAAAAGCATCTACTTTTCATCTTCCACAGTCAACTGTCACGTCTAGGCGTACCATTGCGTGGATAATTAAATGCAGCCATTAATATTCTTATTCACGTGACTTCCGATATTAATGTGAATGGTGACTCCAGATCAAGCATCCAAGCAAGGTGCTATCGCCCTAGGTGCAAAACATAATTGCATGAATTAGAGAAGTGATAACTAATGGCGCCCACCTTTTACAACTTTGAGTTGAACAATCACCTCCCTGTCATTGACAGGTGAGGGCTTAAATAGATGTGACTAGAGTGATTTAGTGCATCGTGACACCATGATCACTAATTTTGTACGACCATTGCAAAATTATTTTGGTCCTTACTGCTTCTCTGAGTTTAACAGCTACTACACAGAAAATTTATGCTACACAGATGATATACCTACCAGTGAGTAAATGATCACAACTGGCAACCCTCTTGTTGACTGGTATTTACCTTTCTCGCCTTTTTGTCTCAAGATTAACTTGCTCATTTCTATTGCAGGTTATTAATCTATTGACATGCTCACAAGTGAAGAATTCCTTCGGAGATGGGCTCGCCTTCTTCATGGTTATGCTGAGCACCCACCTTAGCCTACAGGCGAAGTAGATTAATTCAACTTTAATCAGGAATCAGAAGCGATTTAAATTTGTTTCCTTTTCTTTCTTTCTTTTTTAATTTATTTTATTCCTTTATATTTAGAGGCTAATGGGGACTCGACTCCTCACAGTTTCATGGATTTACTTCAACAAGATCGGATAAGTTTCCTTTCTCACCTTGTTCTGCTAAGATCATGGATTTAGGGTATATTTTCATGAAATCTAATAACAATATTCACCCTTAGTTACCTTCTACCATTCGTTGTGCACTGCACCCGTTACATTTTAATATAATAAGTATATATATTATTTCATCTTCTATCGGTGTCTGTTGTAGCAAGAATATATCTCGTTTGGTCCCGTAAGGTAGGTGTTAATATTACTTTGTTTTCTATCAGTGTCTGCTACCAGTAACAGGGTCGAGCCCCTCTCTACTTATTCTTTATTCTTTATTATTATCCTTCTTTTAGATACGTTAAATATTATAATACACGCACAACATATATATAAATAGAATGTTTACTTCCTGTTTTAGATGCATCCAAAATATATTATGATATATCAAATTAATGTACATGTATTTTTAAGTATATATTCATATTATATAAACATTCTTATTTTGTGGAACCTATAAACATTCTATTTACAACCCATGTAGACAGGAAAGCTAGCTATAAAAATCATTTCAATATATTTTCTCTTAGATTCTAATTCTTCTAAGCATGTATGAGTTCATAGATTCCTCCATTTATTAATTTGTAGAGGGTAATAATCAAAAACTCCTTAGAGCAAGGATGACACTCAAAAGCCAACCATTTTATTGGTATTGTTGAAATAACTAACTCCATTTTATTTTATTTTTCTTAAAAATGCAGCAGTATAGCTCAAATGACATGATATATTTGAACCTCACATCTACCTTATATTTTAAATGTAAACACTACATACTCATTTTACTATAAAAGATAATTCAAATACAGTCACCCACATATCTTTCAACCACCATGTGAAACCTCCTTTTGTCCTTTTTCTTTTCTTAATACAAGCTTGTAGGCTGCATTCTTTTTTTTTTTTTCCTATTACAAACGATACATAAATGAAAGGAATATCATGTCCATGAATGAGTTTTTTTTTTTTTCTCTAATACAATTAGTATTGCAAACTAATCATCTGCATGCCCATGAAATAGCCTTATTCACAATCCATATTTCCATTTTTAAAGCAGAATTCTAACCTTTAATAGTACAAAAATATTCAAGAGTTTTGTGAACAACCAACAAGAATTAGTCTTGCTCTTTTCATTATTTCATTTTACAACAAAATGCTAGCTTTTAGTATTACAGACATTAGTTAGGAATGCAATGAATAACACATAAATGCTTAAGGCTTGCTCTCCACCCTACCGTAATGGCGTCATGGAGCCTCGTGGGCTCTAGCCATACCCCCGAGCAAGTTATTCTCTTAGCTCCATGATGATAAATGGAGTCCTCTCTCATTTTTACAAAGGGATGAAACTAACATAGCACCATTTTTATGTGTCTAGGTTCTCTACTTTCTATTTTCAAACATAATCCATACATTGTCACCTTCTTATAACCAATAGACAAGTGTAAATGTAAATAGGAAGAACTTATCTTTTTTCTTCTTCTAGATGAAGGGATTGATCTCTTGTGACTGTCTTCCTCTCCAAGCCAATGCATCTTTCTCACTATCCTTTCAAAGATGTGGAACCCTCCTCTTCTCATCCTTTCTTTTATCTCAACTTTAGTTCTCCAAAGGAGAAGTGGGCAATGCCCAAATCTTCCATCTTCTTGAGATATATAGGGATCCTCCAAACCTACACTCTTTCCCACAAGTTCTCTCACATGTGTGAGTCTTGTGCCAATTCCAAGAACTTTTTGAGGAGTAGAAGGTTGAGAGTGACAAGTCACTCTTCCCAAGCCCCAACACTTTTGAATTCGCCACCTTCATGAATGTGGACTTTTGAGGGGTCTTTTCACACTCCAAGGACAAGTTCACATGTCAAAAAGGTTCCAAACCCATAGGTATAGGTCCTAGGGGTCTATTCTTGTTCAAAAACCAAGGAAATTGACTCAATAATCCCTTTTTAAAACCCACAAAAGAATCCATACGAATTTTGATCATGACCAAGGGTTCCAACCCCAACCAAACTCACATCACATGTCCTATAATTGGATTCTACTCAAACATAATCACCCAAACAAAAATATAACCTCAAACCCTTCTAAGTCCAATAGGGCTACACTTAGAACTTCCCAAAGATATATTTGATTTGATTCCAATATCTATCCATCCTCCTATTTGCATATTCGATTCCTGCACATTACCAAGGTTAGCATGGTTAGATCTTATATCTCTTCATATTATTAGCTAATCCAATTCACATAATTTTCACTCATGAACTATTTACTCATTAATACATGAAATGAACCTAGATTCAATTTTCATTATAATCCAAGGAAATATACACTTACTCCCATACAAGAATATAGTCACTCCATTTTGTTTACCACCTTAGTAATTCATTTTAAACCCCTATAACATTAACGATGAACCATTTACCAAAATTTAATATGCCAAATAACCCATCTCTTTCAAGTTCTATCCAACAATTCATATGTGCTTCTATCATAATTAAATCAAGGTTAATGCCCATGAATCCTAAAGAGAGTTTCATCATTCATCTCATCATAATCATTATCTAACTAATTGTTTGATTGAAATAAAATGGGGGATACGAAACGAGGTCTTACATTCACGGTAGCATAAGCAAGAATATTATCATATAATCACACTATTTGTCATCCATAATACATCTTACCATATATTTAGGATCACATAAAACATATTAGGTCTTCACTAATCACATGCAAGGTGGGGCCTTACATCTCCCTCCCCTTAGCTTAGACTTCCTCCTGGAAGTCGTTAAGGTTTGAAAACATAATCTCAATATAAGAACAAACAGAAATATATCAAACATACTAATTACTTTTACTTTCTCGATGGAAGAATCAAAACATTTAGCTATAAGCACACATTAGAGACAAATCTCTTCCTTGAATTAAATATTTAAATACTTAGAACAAAATTTCTCATAATGGAACATTTATTTGATATACGATTAATTTAACAAATGCTAACAACAATCCTTGTAGCTCAAATTTATTAAAAATATAGTCAACTTCAATACAAAAATATATCTGAATGAATTCATATCCTTTTCTACACCTCCAAAATTTCTTTGCATCATAACATATACATCACTCATGATGTTGGAAAATAGTTTTTGTTTCATGGACCAATCATGTCTTAGAATTATTAGCTTCACATTTTGTCTAAATATATGCTTAAGGGAACATTTTACCTTAAAATTATGGCACTCATACCATGTCTCAAATAATATTAACTTTGCTTCATATGTTACCATTTTTCTCCCATAGCTCATAGATATGCCACAACACATTTATTTGTAATTTCACATGTACACACAACAATAGCAAGGATGCTCTTCTCAATTGGGTGCGCCTGTCCTCATATAAAGGATGCTCTTCCCAATGGGTGTGCCTATCCTCATACAAACACATAATTTACAACACAAGGCTCACACAATGGGGTTTACAAGGATGGATATTCTTGGATACCACTCGAGGCCCTTCTCTAAGGACTCCTCCATATAGATAAGAATAATCATAGAATGAGGGAAGAATGGATTAATGACCGTCCCATACCGGTCCCATTCACAACCCCTTTCAAAATAATTCCCCAACACATCTACTCCCCTATACGACCTGCCAGGGAACCCCCCGGGATATGGCAGTTTACAAATTCCACATTACACCACACATGCCAGCAAATTTGCAACCAAGGAGAAAGCCTCAAACTGAATAACACAAGATCATAAACCAATGTTTCAATAAAACTCCCAAGAGGGAACTATAAATTCAAGAGAAGCAAAATAAAGATAAATTGTAGCTACATTGCAACATCCCAATTATAATTCAAAGGAAAAATTAAACAAGTCCTTGAGGCAAATTGGACTATATAACAACTTCCAAATGGCTAAATAGCCTAAGTACATAAATGCAAAATTACACATTGCTGGCACATAATAAAATAAAACATCAATCAAGAATTATAAATAATTCATATTTCAATAATAAAATTTGCACATTACAAACACCACGTGACTTGATAAGCCACCTAAGGGGAGGATGGGAATGGTGGTTCTCTAACCACATCATAAGTATTATAGCAAGAAATAATTGGTGGTCCTTGACCACATAAATATGAATAACGGGTGGTCCCCGACCACATTAATATACATCACTGGTGGTCCCTGACCACATAAACATGAAGCACTGGTGGTCCTTGACCACATGAATATGAGTAACTGGTGGTCCCTGACCACATAAGTATGAATCACTGGTAGTCCATGTTATTCCATCCTTTACCCATGGGTTATAAACATCAAGGAATAGGTTTGCACTATGAACCAACAAGTGTGGCTCTCATATGTGGGGGAGTAGGCCACGGTCAACGTCCATTGGAAGATTACAATGACTTGACACAGATCCTTTATCAGGATTAGGGACAACACCCTGAGCTCGTAATCTCCTGATGGTAGACCATGTGCCTCTCAACCCCTATTTACACTAGCTGGCATCACACTCCCATTAGGGGGGAACCAAACGCTAGGGGTACACATTTAACATACAAACAATACTAACACAAAGGAATACATCACATTGCATTTAATAAACACACATCTACACATATCATGTTTACATCATTTCTTAACTAGCTAACTTACACAATGGACCATCACAAGGGGTACACATAGGGGATCATACTAGACGTCCACCACCCTTATCCCAAGTCGGATACCCTGTATCTCATACTTGGGGCACAACACATTTATTGGTTTCACATCACATGACATAACACAATACACTCTATGAAATTTTTCATATAACATAGCAAAATCAATGTACTTAAATACACTCCATTTTCTTTAGATGAAATTCACTTTTCTTCTCAATTTTGTAAATCTCTACTCACTTTGCATATGTAAAGGAAATCACTAGACAATGTACAACTATAGCCTAGGTAGTACTCCATTTTCTTAGGTTTAACAATACATGGTATATCATACTTTTATCTTACTAATCCATTGTCCAACATCACATATATGATCAATATTGGTTTTCTATATTTGAATCCATATTGTCCTTCCTCTTTCATTCAACTATGTTTGTTACATGTTCACTAACATATCCATATGGTAATTTCCATTATATATATTTTGCAACATGATAAAGAATGTTTCCTAGTCAACAAAGAAGTTAATCAATCATTTTCTTTTGAAACATTATAATACAAGAGAAGAAAGCACACTCAATTCATAAAACACATGATAAATCATAGAATAATAATTTTCACAACTCATTAATCTATACATATTTTTAAACAAATATTACATTTCACTACCTAAGGTTGACTTATTTAATCACATGTTATAATCATAATTTTTTTTTTTTTGTAATCACAATTATTTCTAACTTCTTAAGGTTTAAAGACATACAATGAGTAACAATTCCTACCTCTAAGTTTTCTCCAGTGTGTTTCTCTTTCACACACACACACACACATATTTTCCTCAAGAGTACTAGTCATTGGTATCTAGAAATGCACAACATCAGTTGGGAGTTTTTCATGGAAATTTTCATGTCCTTGATGATACCATTTAGTTTCTCAATCATTCAATTCACTAAAAATCTTTACATAATTCCTCACCCAATTTATAAATTCAAACAATTGATTCTTCAATTCTTGTGACATATACACAACCTTAAAGGTCAACACCTAATTGAATATGTTATTACTTCATATTAGACATACAATATTTTATTATTTTGGCTTCAAAAAGTCTTTATTTATTAGCTCATTTATAAGGAAAGTAGTAATAGCATGCATTCTAGATAAAGTTTTAACATCAAGTTCACATTTTGATATGGTCTCATCACAAAGGTTTGATGTTTAATTTTCTAGAAGTGAGTTATTTATACAATATCTAATTCAATTTTCACCAATCTTAACTTAGTTGCAACTTTCTATACATTCTCACCTATGACTTGAATCATGTTCTATCATTTGCTATTTTAGTCTATTGGTAAAACAACTCCAAGATTTATTAGTTATTGTATTTCTATTACATTCACTAAGTCTTTGTTTACTTGCAAAAGTGTTAGGATAACTTAAAGTTTACCCATTTAATTCAAGCTAAAATATGATTTTGACCACTTTTAAAAATTGGATTTACTATGCATTGCAAGGTTTTTATCCTTAGTTGATGCCATCATACGTGATTTTTTTTTTTTTATTTATTTTTTTACCAACCATAAAGTGAATTGTTTGCTGCTTCACGAGATTAACCCTTATACACTTATATGTAAATCAATAACTTTGGGTAATAGAATAGGGCCTATAAATTTCGTGGTCAAGGTGTAAAAGATTCTTAGTTCATGCGTGTATTAATACCAATTTGTAAACAAGTCCTTAATTTTCTTTTGTCTAACAACCTACACCCTAAAGGTTTAGTTTTAATCTTTTTCAAGAGTTTAAATCTAACTATATGATTACTCAAATTCCTCATAATATACAATTCAAGGATTTTATATTATTCCATTCTTGTTGTCACTTTGATTTAATCAATTTAAGGGTTTAGAGATCTAATCTTATTCCACCAAAAAAATTTACACATTCAATCCCCTTTTGAGGTTCATATAATTCCTTCCCTTACCTAGTGATTAGTTTTCCAAAAGTACAATCTTTATCCTTTATTTATACTAAGGTTTCAATAAGAAAATGTGTTGCTCCCAAAACAACCATATTTTTAAGAAGTTGCATTATTATTGTATTTTAAAAATTATAGTCTTAGGAAGTCAACAAAATAATGCTTCTTTAATAGCACACAATATGATGTCTTATAACACTATTTATGTTCTTTATAGACGGACTATGCTTCAAATACTCAACTATACCTTTTTAAGGTTTAAGAAGTTTTAATACCAAAGACTAGATTAACATCATAGCCCTTGTTAGCTAGACTAGGTCATCCACCTTCTTTACTTAAATCAAGGGAACCTATTTTTTTCTAATTTATTCTTAAAGATCAAGTGCTTTCTATTAAATAGTTTTTTTGAACCACCTACTTTGATCAATCTTCGACCATTGGGTACATCCCAACTCTAACTAGGTTGGGTAATAACCATTGTATTCTCTCTTTTTTATATAAGGTAAGTTATCTAGGATATTTCCTATCAACATTTTATTCTAGTTACCACAAAGAGGTTTGCACATTTATCTACACACACAACTCCCAATGCCCAATTTATTCCCAAAGTTCCCTAGAGTAGCAACCTAGGGCTCTGATACCAAGTGTCATGCCTAAAGTTTTCACTAGAAAAACCCAACCATTTTTTTTTTTAAAAACTTAACCAAGTAGATAGTGATGACCAACTATTCATGAGCATGGTCGCATACTTTGCACATATAGTTTAAAAAGTGATTTAATCATATGTAGTATCATTTTTATACAATCTTCTCTTACATAATGACAATATTATTTCACCAACTAAACCAAATTATCATTATTTCTCAATACCCACAAACTAAATATTAATGACATTATTATTATAATCTGATAATAATTATTAAGGTTAGAAACACATTATCGTTTAGTCACCATCAAGAATATTGGTAGTAGTCTTAATTAGATTCATGCCCGATTGAGTATCCACTTAATAATATTAGATTACTCTAGAACATAAGGTAATTTATCTCCACCAATTTCGTACTCATACAAAACTTTAATTAACTAATTAATCATATTCGAATATTAAGTATCAGCTACACATTATGTGTATAATTTAATAATCCTTATTATTATTAATTTTTTTTAAGGAATTACTCATATAATTCTTTTTCTTTATTTTTATTTATTTTTAACCATAATTTGAATTAAAGTAACTTAAAATCTAATAAATAAATAAAAAAAATTTAGTACTTAATTTTCTAACTTATAAGTCACGTGGCTCTTCCATTTAACTTTTATTTTCTTACCTTATAGCTCTCCCTTTAACTTTTATTTTCTTACTTCTTAAATTTACTTAAACATGTTTCTTTTATTTTAATGGGAGTTTCCATCACTCCTTTTAACTTATATTTAAAAGTCTACCACTATAAAGAGCCATGGTTATTCCTTTGGCTATTATTATTAGTGTATATTTTATTTATTTATCAAGAGCTCCCATACGTATATGTTTAAATTTCACGTGAAAGATATCTATGGTTTCGTTATTAATCTTTGAATTTAACGCCACTATGAGTGTTCTCATATGAATGGAATTACCAAAAGAGGGCCTTGCTTGAGAAGATAATATTGAACTATAGATTGAATCGTTTTTTTTTTTTTTTTTCATAGATAGAATATGTTTGACCCGGGATTAATGGAGCATACTAACTAGCTTGCAGCAGTAGAGGTGTTGCGAACCTGCAATGGAGCATAGGAATCCTACGACCACCGTCTTCAACTGTTTTACTATTCAAACCTTAACGATTATGCATAATCATGTTACTTCATAACCAGACACTTAGAGTCCAAATAGCAGGGATCAATAAAAATGCCTGCAGTTTCACCCTTAAGTTCCAGAGCCCTATCATGTTTTATGGCATGTCAACTGGGAAGCATCCAACACCAGATCTTGTTTCCCTTTTTTTTTTTTCTCTGTTGGTGGCTTGAGCTGTTACTTTAGATGCTATGATAAGAATATACATATTAATGGTAAGGATAAGAATATCAGTAATATTTTTGCTAAGTATGCGAGCTAAATTGGCATTCGTTTATCCTGTAATCTAATGATGTCATTAACTATTAACAGCTAATCATATTATTATTTACAGTTTTATGCACTATTCTCACTAAACTTATTGTCCCAGCCACGCCATACTCTACGATTATGCTAGAATTTAATGTCTTTTTCATTGCCTTCTAATCAACAGGGAGATGACCACTGAGCACAACTGCAAAAGCATCTACTTTTCATCTTCCACAGTCAACTGTCACGTCTAGGCGTACCATTGCGTACATAATTAAATGCAGCCATTAATGTTCTTATTCACGTGACTTCCGATATTAATGTGAATGGTGACTCCAGATCAAGCATCCAAGCAAGGTGCTATCGCCCTAGGTGTAAAACATAATTGCGTGAATTAGAGAAGTGATAACTAATGGCGCCCACCTTTTACAACTTTGAGTTGAACAATCACCTCCCTGTCATTGACAGGTGAGGGCTTAAATAGATGTGACTAGAGTGATTTAGTGCATCGTGACACCATGATCACTAATTTTGTACGACCATTGCAAAATTATTTTGGTCCTTACTGCTTCTCTGAGTTTAACAGCTACTACACAAAATTTATGCTACACAGATGATATACCTACCAGTGAGTAAATGATCACAACTGGCAACCCTCTTGTTGACTGGTATTTACCTTTCTCGCCTTTTTGTCTCAAGATTAACTTGCTCATTTCTATTGCAGGTTATTAATCTATTGACATGCTCACAAGTGAAGAATTCCTTCGGAGATGGGCTCGCCTTCTTCATGGTTATGCTGAGCACCCACCTTAGCCTACAGGCGAAGTAGATTAATTCAACTTTAATCAGGAATCAGAAGCGATTTAAATTTGTTTCCTTTTCTTTCTTTCTTTTTTAATTTATTTTATTCCTTTATATTTAGAGGCTAATGGGGACTCGACTCCTCACAGTTTCACGGATTTACTTCAACAAGATCGGATAAGTTTCCTTTCTCACCTTGTTCTGCTAAGATCATGGATTTAGGGTATATTTTCATGAAATCTAATAACAATATTCACCCTTAGTTACCTTCTACCATTCGTTGTGCACTGCACCCGTTACATTTTAATATAATAAGTATATATATTATTTCATCTTCTATCGGTGTCTGTTGTAGCAAGAATATATCTCGTTTGGTCCCGTAAGGTAGGTGTTAATATTACTTTGTTTTCTATCAGTGTCTGCTACCAGTAACAGGGTCGAGCCCCTCTCTACTTATTCTTTATTCTTTATTATTATCCTTCTTTTAGATACGTTAAATATTATAATACACGCACAACATATATATAAATAGAATGTTTACTTCCTGTTTTAGATGCATCCAAAATATATTATGATATATCAAATTAATGTACATGTATTTTTAAGTATATATTCATATTATATAAACATTCTTATTTTGTGGAACCTATAAACATTCTATTTACAACCCATGTAGACAGGAAAGCTAGCTATAAAAATCATTTCAATATATTTTCTCTTAGATTCTAATTCTTCTAAGCATGTATGAGTTCATAGATTCCTCCATTTATTAATTTGTAGAGGGTAATAATCAAAAACTCCTTAGAGCAAGGATGACACTCAAAAGCCAACCATTTTATTGGTATTGTTGAAATAACTAACTCCATTTTATTTTATTTTTCTTAAAAATGCAGCAGTATAGCTCAAATGACATGATATATTTGAACCTCACATCTACCTTATATTTTAAATGTAAACACTACATACTCATTTTACTATAAAAGATAATTCAAATACAGTCACCCACATATCTTTCAACCACCATGTGAAACCTCCTTTTGTCCTTTTTCTTTTCTTAATACAAGCTTGTAGGCTGCATTCTTTTTTTTTTTTTTCCTATTACAAACGATACATAAATGAAAGGAATATCATGTCCATGAATGAGTTTTTTTTTTTTTCTCTAATACAATTAGTATTGCAAACTAATCATCTGCATGCCCATGAAATAGCCTTATTCACAATCCATATTTCCATTTTTAAAGCAGAATTCTAACCTTTAATAGTACAAAAATATTCAAGAGTTTTGTGAACAACCAACAAGAATTAGTCTTGCTCTTTTCATTATTTCATTTTACAACAAAATGCTAGCTTTTAGTATTACAGACATTAGTTAGGAATGCAATGAATAACACATAAATGCTTAAGGCTTGCTCTCCACCCTACCGTAATGGCGTCATGGAGCCTCGTGGGCTCTAGCCATACCCCCGAGCAAGTTATTCTCTTAGCTCCATGATGATAAATGGAGTCCTCTCTCATTTTTACAAAGGGATGAAACTAACATAGCACCATTTTTATGTGTCTAGGTTCTCTACTTTCTATTTTCAAACATAATCCATACATTGTCACCTTCTTATAACCAATAGACAAGTGTAAATGTAAATAGGAAGAACTTATCTTTTTTCTTCTTCTAGATGAAGGGATTGATCTCTTGTGACTGTCTTCCTCTCCAAGCCAATGCATCTTTCTCACTATCCTTTCAAAGATGTGGAACCCTCCTCTTCTCATCCTTTCTTTTATCTCAACTTTAGTTCTCCAAAGGAGAAGTGGGCAATGCCCAAATCTTCCATCTTCTTGAGATATATAGGGATCCTCCAAACCTACACTCTTTCCCACAAGTTCTCTCACATGTGTGAGTCTTGTGCCAATTCCAAGAACTTTTTGAGGAGTAGAAGGTTGAGAGTGACAAGTCACTCTTCCCAAGCCCCAACACTTTTTGAATTCGCCACATTCATGAATGTGGACTTTTGAAGGGTCTTTTCACACTCCAAGGACAAGTTCACATGTCAAAAAGGTTCCAAACCCATAGTATAGGTCCTAGGGGTCTATTCTTGTTCAAAAACCAAGGAAATTGACTCAATAATCCCTTTTTAAAACCCACAAAAGAATCCATACGAATTTTGATCATGACCAAGGGTTCCAACCCCAACCAAACTCACATCACATGTCCTACAATTGGATTCTACTCAAACATAATCACCCAAACAAAAATATAACCTCAAACCCTTCTAAGTCCAATAGGGCTACACTTAGAACTTCCCAAAGATATATTTGATTTGATTCCAATATTTATCCATCCTCCTATTTGCATATTCGATTCCTGCACATTACCAAGGTCAGCATGGTTAGATCATATATCTCTTCATATTATTAGCTAATCCAATTCACATAATTTTCACTCATGAACTATTTACTCATTAATACATGAAATGAACCTAGATTCAATTTTCATTATAATCCAAGGAAATATACACTTACTCCCATACAAGAATATAGTCACTCCATTTTGTTGCCAAATAACCCATCTCTTTCAAGTTATATCCAACAATTCATATGTGCTTCTATCATAATTAAATCAAGGTTAATGCCCATGAATCTAGGAGTTTCTCATTCATCCTCGTAAATGTTATCTAACTAATTTGTTTGATTGAAATAAGATGGGAATCGAAGCAGAGGTCCGCCCATTCCGCGGTAGCATAAGCAAGAATATTATCATATAATCACACTATTTGTCATCCATAATACATCTTACCATATATTTAGGATCACATAAAACATATTAGGTCTTCACTAGTCACATGCAAGGTGGGGCCTTACAGTGTGGAAGGAAGTAACTATCATTTTATTTTTTTATGAAAATATACATGTTGAGCTAACTAATTGTCTCACATGGATGAAAGAAAATTATTTTTATATCTTTGAATGAATGCAACTAAATGAATCAAATTTACTTAGACTAAAGAATTATGTTTTTGGTGTTTTTTTTTTGTTGATGAGAGAATCTTGTATTTAAATGAGGATGACTCAAATTTTCAAATCTTATAAATTGATAGAATTCTTTGTAGTAGATAAATAAAATAAAATATGAGACGACTGTAAATCTAATTCATCTAAAGAAGATATTTAAATATATTCTAATCTATAAATAAATAGTAGAATATAACTCTAAATAAGAGTAAATAATGAAATGTTTAAGTCCTTAGGAAAATCAGTGATCTAATTATTTCTTTAAACTAGCCCTTGAAAGGTTTTTTATACAAATAAATAATATTAGGGAAGCTATCTCAAGCTTCAATTGAACTTCTTTGAATTTGTAGTGTCTTGTGTCCTGAAAGGATCCAATTTTGATGTTGTCTTCTCCTCTCCAAACCTATGGAAGTTCTCTTGATGGAAGCAAGGAAGGGAGGAATATAAAATGGTATAGTAAGATTGAAGATCACTTGGGAGTTCATAAGAAAGATTTATGGATGTAAAGTATATGGAAGGGATTGTCCAACCGTGTAGCCTATAATCAGCACAACATAATTAACACAAATTCTCATTGATCATAGAATTCTTACAATTTTACCATTGGATTTTCACATGTAAATTACAAATATAAACTAGCACAGGTTACCATAGGCTTATTGCAATCTTACATGCAAATATATGAAAAATATGAGGACTCTCCTATCTTATTAATATCCTCCTAAGTGTAGTTCTTAACTAATTTTTATTCGTTGTTGATTGAATATTCCTCGAAATGAGTTGTATAGGTGATTATATATCAATTCCAAAATTTAGGAATGATCCATGTTGGTCACAAGGCCTTCCAAATCTTGATGTCCAATGCAACAAGTGGGTTGGCCAAAATCCATTGGTGAAGAATTAAGGGTTGAATAAACTTGGTGCAATTATAATTGAATGTCCCTTTGGTCTTGTGCTACCTTGAGGTTGAACACTACAAGGTATGAAAGGGTTTCAAAAATATTTTCTAATGAATTGTACATAGGATATTTTAAACCATGATCTTCTTACAATGATTAATTTCTATAATATGATCCAAAACTCTTGAGATGTAGATATGATTTTTGTGATCTATTGCTAGTTCTCTACTACAAGTCATTGTAGACACTAAAAATTGTCCTAGGCTTGCGAGTCCTAAAATCCCCTTCTCATCCATGATAATTAATTCATTATTTTAATAATTAATAAGTTTTATTTATTTATTTATTTATCACTTTCTACTATAATTAAATGGTTATTTTAATTATTTAGTTATTCATTAGCCTTTTTTGTGGTAGAAAAAGTCCCAATGATAAAGAATAAGATGTTTTCTCTATGAATGCAAAATTTTTATCAATCAAATTTGCAACATCTCCTCCTAGGAATGAAAAGTGTATAGTATTATAGTATGAAAAAGTCTTCAATATTGTCATCCAAGGCCCCTCAATGCTCTATAATTTAAGGTATGAATATTTGAGTTATTTTGGACTGATTCTTTTGTCCAAGATTAGTATGGTTGTTTCCTTCACAATATTTTTCAAAAACCTTAAGATAACAAAAGAAAACCATTTTTTATTGTTTCAACCCTTTTTCCTTTTCAAAATATAATAATAAATATATATTTTATTCTCCAAATATTTGCATTAAATCCTTGATTCTACCCAATCCCAATTAACACATTTAAACACAATCTAATTTTTTATTCCACAATTTACAATTTAAGTATATATAAAGCATATTTCCATATTACTTGTGGAAACCAAAATTTCAATCAAATTAAATTAATATACATTATTGTTAGAAACACAGAACAACTGAGAGGGGGTGCATTAATTATACATTAGAACATTCAAACCATAAGTAACCTTCAAACCCTTATTAAGCATTAGCATGAATGTAAGTAAGTGAAACATCAACACATCAACAACCATACACAATAGAACACCAGTTTTATGTGGAAAACCCTAATCAAAGAAAAACCATGGTGAGGATTAACTCACATATATATGAATAATAATACTCAATATAATAGGCTCACTATCATAAGGTATCTCTTCCCAAAGGACTCATTGTTGAAAATAGAAGATAATAGAAGAAGACTATTACAAGGAGGTTCACTACCTCAGAGCAACAGTAAGATCCACCACAACAACTCTACACCATCCACAACATTCAACTCACTAACTCTAGCAACTTAAGAAACACTGAAATCTAGAAACCTTCTTCTCACTGCATCTAGTAGCCTTAGGTTTTTAATCTCACACTCAGATCACCACGATTGATCACATTGGTATCTCACTTTATATCTACAACATCTCCAACAATTTAAATTTCTTATATATCCTCCATAACCTCAAAAAAATTCTCTAGGTCAACCTGAATGATATGTATGCACCTCAAACATTCAACCAACAAATAGGTTGACATAAAAACCAAGACCCAAATCTACATTGACACACTTCACCATGCTTCCACAATCCACGAAGCACATCCACAAGTAACACTAACACACCAGGTCATCCAAAACTGTATTAATGCTACCAAAAAATCAATTCACTCTTCACCAGGTTTAGAAACATCCTATGGACCATGAAGCAACATCACACAACATCCCAAAATATTCAAAAACACTATTGCAACCACCTACAACTGAGAATACCATCATCCTATGCAACCAACCATACCACCATAGACATACAACTCACTAACCAACCTTGTAGAACAACTAAACACTCAACACTCCAAGGGAAGGTAGGTACAAACAATATCAACATTTTCCTAAATACAGAAGAAAAGAAACCTCAACGTGGATAAATGTGGAGCAATTCCATTTCTCCTAGACAACCTTCTTCACAGGAAACACACTGTCAGACACATCTTCAACCATGAAGTAATGTAGAGCATAAATTTACCACCTTGTAAACTCTTTATTCAAATTTTCTTAAAAGCACTTGGAAACCAAGTGAACCAGCTACATTAGAAAAATAAATTCTCATCAACACCACACTAGAGATTGCAACAATATCCCCATATGTAACACCAACAAACACATGCTCAACACCACACTAGAGGTTGATATAGGTTGATATCAATGAGAAGCATCATTTGTTGTAGCATCTAAATATCAAAAGGCTTCATCCTCCAAGGTACCAACAAAGAAAAGGAAAGAGAAGGAAAGAATTGAGATAAGATCAAGTGAGGAGGAGGATACTGAGGAGCATGCTCCTCTCGTAAGAAAGAAAATATTAAGGCCCTCTATGGGTGTGAGGAAACAATTCAGAAAGAGGTACCTCTAACTCCTTCCTCTACTCCACCTCATGAATCTCCTTTTCCTCGACCTCCTCCTCCAAATTCTCTAAATGACCCTCCTCCATCACTTCCACCTTCACCTCCACCATCTCCACCTCATGATTCCACTTCACCCACTCATCCTCCACTTCCACCTTCTCCTCCACATGACCTTCCTCCTCCTCCTTACTAAGAAGATGAACCACCTATTCAAGAAGAGGAAGCATCAAATAAAATAGCGACAAAAGAAGAGGTGTTGGAAGAGGAAGAAATTCAAAAGGAAATCCCTATTGAAAAAGAGTTAGAAAGAGAAGTTCTTGTTGTAGGTACAGTAGTAGAACTTCAAGAATAGGAAGTAGACCAAGTAAAAAAGTATCCAATGAATAGGTCTAGGGAGAGGGGGAAGAGATAAGAGAAGAAACAAAACAAACCTAGAGATTGAGTAAGCTGAATCGGAAGGTTCCCATAACATACAAATCATTCCCTCCAGATAAATGTGTCTTCTAATGTGCCCATTTTGGTTAAATCATACTATTCAAATAAGAAAATAGATATATGTAGAAGGAGGTGAAGAAAAGAGCTTGAGCATATTATTCAAAGCCTTCTATTCTCCTCCAATGAGGAAGAAAAGGGCCAAAAGAATATCCACAATCACCATAGACGAACTTAGGTAAATAGAACTCAAATAGTTGTCCCTTTGGTGGATAAAATTTAATAAAAAATGAGGCCCGAAGATTACCAGACCAAGCAAGTTGATATGGGTGTGCAAATAAGGGAAGGAGAGCAAAAATACCTCTAGATGTTTGTCTCTGTTGTCATAAAAAGGATGTAGAAAGATGAAAACACGAAGTAAGAGCTTAAAGCTCAAGTGGCCCAATTGAAAACCTATATAACCAATTTGATAGGGCGAATGGATGGCGTTGCTCCTAAATCCACCCTATAATTAGCACTAAATGGAGAGGCCAGATATTCTAACCCTGAGGGATGGATTCCTATGATAGAGAAGTGGAAAGAAGATTTTTTGGCCTTATCCAACAAGGTGCTAAGGAAAACAATAAATTTCTATCATTGCATTAGTGATGAGGATAGTCTAGCCCAACAAATTGAGGTGGGGATAGATGAGGAATTATTGGTTTGGAAAGATTACATCCCAATTTTGTAAAAAAAAAAGGTAACATTGATAGAAGGTTTGATCAAAGAAAAAATAATTGAAGAAGAAGATCTAGATAAACCTCCTCAATGATTGAAGGTTGCACAGTTGAGAGTTAATACATTGAATAAGTGCAAGGATAAATTGAATAAAAGTCGAGGTCTAGCTTAATAGGCTATGACCAAGATTCAATAATTTGTTGAGAACTTGGATTTTACATTCTGAGAAACACCTACTTTGGTGAAAGTTCCTAGTAAATTATTCAAGGAGTTGAAGAAGTTGATGCAAGGTCAGGTTATATAGGTGGCAATTAATAAGATGATGAAGGAGAGGCTTTACTCATTCCAAGAAGAGTTAGATAACTTTATCAGATTGCAAGAACAAATGGAGAACTCATCTTTCAATCAGAGAATAAAGGTTTAGTATCATCAAGGCCCACCTATGGAGAAGAATGAACAAAGTGATCATTATCTTCACTAACAACTTCCAAAATTAACTGAAGTCAGTGTTCCTAGTTTTGTTTTAATTTTGAATAAATTTATCATAAATCAATGCCTAGGTTGTAATTCTAGATCTGGCATTTGATTTTAGTTTACTTCCATTTATGCTTTTAGTTTCTTTAATTTAGTCTTCATCGGTCCTAGGAATGAAATTGAAGTACTTTTGTTAGCTTTTAGATCAATTTTAGTTAAACTTGAATAGATCTCAGGTACTAAATTTAGTCTCAATTATCTCACTTTTAGATCCATGATTTATGGATCCTAACATCCTATATATTTTTTATTTGGGATATTACAAAGGATCCAATTTTGATCTTTTTTGGTAAGATAAACTTATACATTCTTAGCATGGGTTTCCTATTGACTTTGCGAAGATCATATTTTTTGAGGAATTAAAGGATTATGCCTATTTTGCATGCATATTAAACAAATTAATGAAATCTCGTATGTTATTTTGGAACTAAGATTTTTTTCTCAGATTTGAAAATGTTTAATGATATTCTAATTTGATAAATTCTTAAAATATTTTGCTTAAATATATTTCCTTGGAATATTGCATCATTATTAACAACTATGTGAATTTCTAATTGCTTTAACAGTGGTTTGTGAGGTTTTTTATAACCATTCAGAGTTGATTAATAGGATAAATCTTGTCATTATACGTTTAAATTAGCATTTGTTTAAATTCTTCGTTGTTGCCCTAATGCTTTTGACCTTTATTTTAAATCCATCTAGAATCATTGAGAAATCTAAAATTATAATTTGGCTTATGAATATTGGATATATTATTTTAATTGCATGTTATTGATATCATTTCCAAGAAACCTAACAATCTAGGGCCCTTGTTGAAACACATTAAAAATGATCACTTTGATGTCCCTCATGTTCAAGACCTGACTAACAAGAACATTGGAGTAGTTTTCTA
>VDFB02254884.1:0-69415 GCA_007258455.2 Sequoia sempervirens | reverse complement strand
GGATATAATTGGGAAGGGTTTAATTAATGTTGGAAATTATACATTTAAGGATGTCCTTTGCATGCTTGATTTGTCAGCCAACCTTCTCTCTATCTACCAAATCACTCAAAATCATAGAAAAGTTGAATTCACTCTAGATTTTGTCAACATCAGGAATCTTAAAGAGAATGTACTCCTTATAGTTGGTAGGACCAATCTTGAGTCTTTCTTGTATGCTTTCTCTCATTTTTTACTTGATTCACATTCCATTGCATTGCTCACCCATTCAAATTTTGTGAGAAAACTATGGAATGAGTGGTTTGGACATATCAACTACCACTATCTTTGGTAACTTAGCAAATAGAATATGGTCATGGGTCTTCCTCAAATAAAATTTTCCATTGTATGTTTAATTTGTGCCTTGGAAAAACATCTTGAGGACAAGTTCAATAAAGGGAAGACTTGGAGGGCTTCAAACTTTCTTGAATTGGTTCATAGTGACTTGGTGGTTCCTTTTCCATCATTATCTTGCAATAAGGCTTGTTATTTTCTCACCTTCATTGATAAATATTCTAGATATACATGGGCCTACTTTCTATTAGGTCTCAAAAACATAGGTTTCTAGACCATGAGGATGTTAGTCTCTTAATACATTTTTGGCCAATGAGTGAGGAAATTATGATTGATCACATCCTACTCTTTAGGCTCTTCTAGACCTAGGCAGGTGTACCTAAGTAATAAGGTAGATTGGAAGGTTTGAGAATGATCTCTGACTTAGGAAATCTACTCACAATGGCACATAGGGGTGAAGTAGATACAAGACTTGATGGCTAATTCCTACTATATGCATTGAGAGTAAAGTGTGTAAGTAAAGTTTGTATGGAATTGTTCTAAAGTTGATCAATGCCTAATGTATTGGGTGAATAGAGTCAATGGATGGATGGTGATTTTGGAGATAGATTTGTATGATAGGTAAACCTATGATTCAACTTAACTCTAACTATTGGGCACTTTTAAATGTTTGTACCTTGTACAAACGTACAAGTTTGTTTGCTAAGTACCCTTCTTTATAAATCCTAATGTTATTCCCTTAAATTATTGTGATGCTATGAAAGGATTTTTAATTCTTAGATTAAGGAAACCAATCAGATTAATTACTTTTAAAATTATTTTTAACCCCTCAGGGAACCAATTAAAATAAATTAACTAAAAGGATTTTAATTCTCTCTCACCAGAACCTAATAAAAAAAATCACACAACAATAAATGTGTCTTCATAAATCTTATGAATTTAAATAGCTTTAAGAAACCACTTTGGAGACAACACAACAACATTTAAGCATGAAAATCAATAGAACAATTGAACGCTGAATATAAGTCACCAATTAAGAATAGTATTCTCCATTGTATTTGTTCAAAGTGATGTTACATTAATAGAAAATGTCATTTGATATGTGATGGATGAATGGAATGTGCTATATGAATGTAACCTACTACTACAGTTGGTGGTGATAATGATGTGATGATCCAAAACTAGGCCTTGGTTTCCCTTTTAATATGGGAAGCAACAATCTTCAGGCCTGTTAAGAAAAATATGTCTTTTCATACTTCTAACTCATTATATTTTTAAAACATAAAGAAATTAACTTAAGTAACTACAATAGATAAAACACTTGCTCCATTATTCAATGTAGAGAACTCGTGACTTCTCAAGATCTAACAAATTTCTCTCCATAATGAAGTGCTCAGTCTACCTGCAATTCTCTCATGGAACTTATTTCTCCACATTTAGGGCCTCTACAATTTTACCGATGAGTAGGTGCATCTCTGACAATTGTCTGATGTAATCCTCTCTAATGTGAATGTCAATATTCAATAGAGATTCCCTCATGTTGTATTCTAGATACATTATTCCTTCAAGTTGTTTGTGAGTGTTGTCCAGTACCATCTCCTCATCATTGACCATCTCAAGTGCTTGTGGTAATATCTAAAACAACTCATCCTTCCATTGATCCTTTTCTTTAAGTCATCCTTCACCATCAAAGAACATGGGAAATAGGATGTCTAATGGTTGGTCAAAGTCATCAAGATCAGCCCTAATTCTAGCACAAAACTCCTCATGTTGATTGACCAATTCATCACACCTGTGGAGAATCTGTTCGTCCATGATTTCCTTCCTGATCAATTCTTCTTTTCTTTCTCCTATCTTTTCCTATAGCTTTACATGCTCTTGGAAGGTTGAGTGCACCTTTACAAAGACGTCCCAATATTGATCGACCTGATAATTTATTACCTTCTCAAATTTATTTTTGATTATCTTAGAGACAATCTCAAATTTAATGGTTCTTATCTTTGTGTCTAGCTCATTGCACTTCTTTTGAACTATCTCATGGCAATATTTCCAATATATAACATTTTCCATTGCAACCAATACCTTCTTTTCACAATCTGTCCATGGAGAATACAATTCTAATGAAGAAGAAGAGGATATTTTGTCTTTGTACCTAGCTACCTCCTTCCTTAGCTTTTCATTATCTTTTATCAAATTTTCAACTTGAGATTTATTCAATTTTTCCACATTTATGTTCAATTCTACACTTTCAATGGGATTAGTTTCTACAACTTTTTGTACCATGAGATTCCCAAATACCTGATTTGGATTGTTGATAATAGTAGGCCTTTTATCTTGAGGGTATAATGCATCAACAATGTGCTCTCATATGGGTTGTATCTTGTCCCTAAATACATTTTATCACTGGCTTCTTTTTTCAAGTGCAGTGTCTTATCTCCTCTTTTTCTGAAACTATCAAACACTATGGCAAAGCTAATTTGTCCAATCTAGGTAAGAGCAAGACCCCAACTTCTTGAAGTAGTTCCATTCCTCTTTTAGAGGTAATGGATTCTAGCTCTTGGTTTAATTCCTTTCTCAATTCTTCTAGGGCTACTGATTCTTGCTTAGGAGTGATATCTTTCATTCTTTTTCGAAGTGCTTTACCCTTTTGTTCATAAATGAATGATTTAAATTCTGAAGGTTTAACAAAGTCACTATCAGAAACAAACTCTTGTCTCACCCTGACTCTCACATCATTTGAGAGTTAATTTTATGCTTTAAATTTGACAATTATTTGTTCATTGAGTGAATAATATGGTGTAACAATAGGTGCACTTATCTGTTCAACTTAATCTTCTTCATCACTATATTCATGACCCTATTCTTCACTAATGATAGAATCAACAGAGAAACTAACTTTTAGAGTGGGTTGTGAGGGTATATAGTTGAGGGCTTCCATATATTCAACTTGCATTCTAGAACATGCTACCATATTTGCCTCAAAGATCATAGGAGGCACATCTTTGGTTAGTTCTTCCTCATGCTTGATTATTTGCTCAACCCTTTCTAGAGGACCCTCTATATGGGGTGATCCCACAAAGTTGGTTTGCAATTTCTGGGATATTCTAAATTTTGCTGAAATCACATATTTTTAGAAAATATAATGATTTAATCCTTAAAAATTTGTATTTAAAGCATTCCAGTTGAAGAGGGTTTGATCAAACTACCTTAGATGAAAACCCCTTGGATAGAACCCCGCTAGTTTTAAACCATACCTATAACAGATTCTCCTTTACACCTATCTTTTGATTTACCTTTTGGGGGATCAAATGAATTCATTTAATTTTATTTTTTTGTAAGTATGTAGTCCTTATTATAAGCTTCCCAAAAAGTATAATTTTAAATAGATTTAATTTAATTATTATATTTATTTTTTGTTTCTTGTGAATATAGGTTTCTCACTAAAAATCAAGCTCTTTGTTCTATACATGTGGAAAAATAGAATATTATCAAAAAATAAATTTTAAAAATATGAGTTTAGCAAGTACTAAATTCCTTGATCCAAAAAATAAAAATAAAAATTCAATACATACAAAAAAAGTTGTGTTATATAGTCTGCCTATGTTTGAATTGTAATTGGTTTGAATTCAAAACTTGATTAATGAAAAAATATTGAAGAGAACACTATGAAACCAATTGGAAGCACTAGATATCAAAGTTACAAATCTAAATTCAAAAAAATTATAATTTTATCCTTCATGGAAAAAAAATTGTTTTATATGGTGAGCATCACTCCTTAAAAATGGTGTTTACTGAAAAAGACTAGTTTTCAAAGGAGATGGAAAAAGAAGTGCAATACGATTCCAAATATTTTGAAAAAAATATATTTAGAATCGACAAACAAAATTTCACAAATCACTAGTTTGCATCATATTCCAATTCCTCACGGTTTAGCCACTATAGGTGCCCAAAAGTGAATATTTAGTTAGGAAAAATAAGTTAAGTGTCTAGTTTGGCCTAAAATTGTAAACGAGTATTGTGGGATCACCCTATGATCAAATGCATTTGTGTATGAAGGGTTATTTTCCCTCTTCTAGGCCTCAACTAATATAACCTTGTTGTATCTAGCCATTGTGATGTTACAGCTTCATCACAATTTTGCACTGCATCATCCATAGAGAATTGATGTTCATATCCGGATAAGGTTTGTGATAGTTTTACTTTATTTATAAAGTTTTCTAGATCAAAATTATTTATTTTATCTCCCAATGGAAAATTATAATGAACCAATTTCCTATTAACTTCTTCATACACTTCACTAGAAACAATTGTGAAATCTCCAAAGCATAGAGTACTCGACATAATTGACTGTTTATTTTATCCCTTAAGGTGCTTGGAATCTGATTTACAATTTCTAAATAGGCCACTCTATCTAGAACTATCCTTGGTAGCAAGTGTGGGGCTCCTTCAAACCCATATGTACTCTAATCACAGTGTAGCCAGATTATGAATACCAATCCCCCCAATTATGATTTACCTTCTTTTTGGGATTTTTCTCCTTAGGTCTAAGAAATATTTATACTTTAGGAGATAAATTATAGTCACATGAATTCCCTAATACATTCAAAAAAGGTTTGAAAAAATGTTCCTTTAAGTATAAATAATGGCATCTCCCATACTTATTGTCCCATATTGTTGTCCACATTTGGATTGGTTTGAAGTTTCCATCCTCATCCATATCTTTTATCCTCAATTCCTCTCCACAAAACCCTCTAGCTTGCACGTTGTACAAGAGTAAGTACATGAGTAGAGAATAGTATTTGAAATTGATACATTCACAGTTGTTGTTTTTCATTATTTCCAATCCCTAGTTTAAATTATTGGCTAAAAATCCAGCATAATTTAATACTTGTGCATCTCGGCTCTGCACATCTATTGCTAGGACCATTGGGGATATTGACATGAGGATCAGGGCTTCCACTCCCAATACGTGTCATGTAGTATAATATGTGTATCAAAAATATTGCTTAAATAACTCTTCATGAAATGGAGGGTGTTCATTGTGAGAATTTATTAAGTTGATTTCCTTCCTCTTGGGGCCTATGTAAGGGAAATTTCCATCTTTTATATCTGGTATCCATGTGGTGGTATTTTTCTATTAGGTCTTTTACTATGAATGGAACATTCAGGGTGCAATCTAAATTGAATATAGTGGAAATAAAGTCTTTGGAAATGATAATAAGATCAGACCCATCATGTAGCAAAACTGCAAGTCGCTTGGGGTTGTATTTTTTAGCTAGTGTCTTAACCAACTCTATGTTGATGAACACATTAGGCACAACAAACTTCCCCAAGTTCATCTTCCATGGATTGCAGATAGGCTGAAACCTATACTTTTTTCTATAGTGATACATGAATAGCTCATATCCTCTTTGGAATGTCCATGCATCCCCTAGATCTTTGTGTTTATCCCATAACTTGTCCACAAAAGGATTCAATTGTGCACTCCTCTTAGCTCTCGGTCCCAACCCTAGACACTAGTCTATCAAATCCTGGTTTAAAATCCTAACTTCTATCTTTTGTTTTTTGGATTTTGGTGTCCCTGAACTTCCTTCCATCATTTAAGAAAACCTAACT
Organism: Sequoia sempervirens; assembly: GCA_007258455.2. NCBI lineage: Eukaryota > Viridiplantae > Streptophyta > Pinopsida > Cupressales > Cupressaceae > Sequoia > Sequoia sempervirens. The sequence goes on along the minus strand of VDFB02254884.1, from coordinate 63,469 downwards.
TGTTTTTTACAATTCTTTAAAGAAAATTCTCAAGTTGGCTTTGTATACTTACTTGTGTCACACTTGTTTCCTTGACTTCCAATTGTGCAACAATGGGATACTTCAAAATCTTTCACTCCACTCCTTTCTATAGCTCATAAAATTTTTTGATAACAAAATGAAATCAGTTTGAGGTATACACTACTTGACTTTAGCTCATTAATGGAACACTTGCTCTCTTTCATGTCACTGGGGGATCATTTAGTTTTTAATATCTCCATGATATCTTGGGTTTTCACATTAATTGAAAACAATCATCATCATTGCATCAATGGAACTATAATTTTCTTCTTTCGATGTCCACCTTTCCCCTCGATGAACTTTTTGTCTTTAGTTTTCCTTCAAGGTATCGGCTGGATGCCAGATAATTTTTCACCAATACATTTTAGTTCAACCAATCCCAATCCTTAGTTCATACTAATTATTTATGATGTCATCCTTCCTTTCACACATCATCGGTTTATTGAGGAAACCTCTATTTATGTTCTACCGATAATCCTTGTTCATTCCAACATTCCTTTTCTTTTGATATTCTTATCACTATATCGGAGGAACTAGATTTCATGCTAGTTTGATAACATTTTATCTCCCCAATACTACTAGATGTTGTACATTTCTAAAAATACCTTTGTTGTGTCCTACATCAGCTCATCAGTGGGACATAATGTTATCTCTACCTGATACACCTTAGTGTCTCTAATATGTCTTGTTCAGGCTATTGAGGAGATAGTGAAGCATGTTCTACTGATATGTAATACTTTCCATGATGTTTTCACCTTAGTTATTTTTGTCGTTCCATTGGGGAGACAATGTTGTAATTCCACCTAATAGAAGGTTGAATTGTCGATAGTGTGTGTTCCATGGTCTGTCTCCATTGGTTCATCGAGGAGACTATGATGAGAGTTCCCCCGATGTGGAGTTGTCATGTCGATATGTCTTGTGTTGGGGATTAGTTAAAAAATGCTTTGGAGACTTTATTTTATTTATGAGGAAATAGCTTGAGACTTATATGCATTAGGGGAAATTCTACATATTATGCTAAATATAGTGAAACTTTGAGGGGCAGTGGGGATCATGATGGAGATGAAATGAAAACCAAGGTGGATTTTCAATTCTATGAATTGTTTTATTAGTGACTATCTCGAGGGATGAATGGATATGTACAAGGGGAATGAAGATATGTTTATGGATCTTGTCACACAAATTGTTGCACTTAATGTTAAATACAATGTAAAACTAAAGGCAATGGGTAATTTAATGTGAGTGAAAGGTAGACGGAAAATGAAGGTTGGTGGATACTAAGGGAGAATTTTTTTCTCCAACACTTTCTTTGACACAAAGTAGAAGTCTTTGATAAATTTCAAGAGTTTAAGGATTATGTTAAGAAGAAATCTAGAAAGTGTGTCAAAATTTTCTTCACAAATAATGGTCAAGAATATGTGAACCATCAATTTGAACAAATTTGTACTCTTTAAGGGATTGATCTTCAACTTACTATTTCATACAGGCCACAAAAAAAATGGTGCAGTTGAGAGGAAAAATAGGTCCCTAAAAGAGATGGTTGGTTGCACGATCCATGTTGGTATGTGGCAACTGATCATGCTATACTGTATAGCCCATGGTATACTATACACCCTATCCCCGCACCACTGTACTCCATTTTCGCATCTACCGTGAGTTCCTACACAGACCTACTTTATTGAAAATTTTCCTCCTTTCGCGACTGCCACCGAAAAAGGGAAAACCAATGAAAAAGAAAAAACTTGATTTTGTGGAACCCTAATCTAGGAAGCTTCTGCTTGTTAAAAAAGGGGTCTGATGGGGTTACAATAAGGACAAAACATGATTATTCACAAGATTGTGGCCATTTCTTTAACTCCGGGATAATAAAAATCATTAGATGGTCATGGGTTTCAAGTGGATGTAGCCCGGACAAGTGAACCACGCTAAATTCCTCTCTTATAATTCTATTCCTCAGGTTTTAGTTTCTCTATTTATTAAATTGTTATATTTAATTGTTTGATATCTACCCATTTCCCAATAAAGGGTAATTTGAGTGGGTTTGTGTTTCTTTGATTATCGCCTATAGAGAGAATTCTGACACCCACTGAGATCCCAGGATCACTGAGCACAATCATAATAATATTAATAGGTCTATGCTATTTGAAAATCCTTCCAATAAGGCATTCTTATGGAAGCATTTTATTTTAATATGGAAATGGTAGAAGGTGGGTCAATTGTTGATCATTTAAATGAGTTTAATACAGTTACTAGTCAATGAAGTTTTGTAAATGTAACCTTTGATGAAGAAGTTAGGGCTCTTTTTTGTGTTCTTCCTAAAGCTAGAATAGCTTGGTAATCAAATAAGTAGCAACCAGGCTCTTGGTCTTAATACATTGAAATTCTGATGATGTTGGTGTTACTTTGAGCAGGAAATTTGTAGGAAAAGTCAGGTGGAACATCCACATTGTGGGCAGTGTTTTGAATGTAGAAAGTAGGGGAAAAACAAAGGAGAGAGGAAACAATTCTATAAATCATGGGAAGTCACGAGGAAAATCAAAGGATAGAAAGTCCCAATCTAGAGACAAGAAGGATTGTTGGTACTGTGGTAAGCCGGGTCATTTAAAGAAAGATTGTTGGTCTCAGAAAAATAAAGGAGACAAAAATGAAGGAAGTAAAGAGAAAAATGTGGTAAGTAATAAATCTGATGAGAATGCTTTGATTCTTTCCCTTGATAATGTTGATGATTCTTAGGTGTTAGATTCAAGGGATTCATTTCATGCTACCCCCCATAGAAGTTATTTTCTTGGTTATGTCCAAGGGGATTTTGGGCTAGTTTATTTAGGAGATAACAAACCCTATTAGATTATTGGAAAGGGAAGAATCAAGATTAAGTTGTAGAATGGGAATCATTGGCTACTACATGAGGTAAGGCATGTTCCAAAGTTAAGCAGAAATTTAATTTAAGCAGGGCAACTAGATGATGAAGGTTATGTTGTTACATTTAGTGATAAAAATTGGAAGGTCACAAAGGGTTCCTTAGTGGTAGCAAAAGGTGTGAAAGTAGGCACCTTATATCTTTGTACAGGTCATACTGTTTCTTCTACTTTAATTGTTACAGAAAAAGATCAATGTTCAGGAACAAATTGTTGTAGTTCAACAAGCAGAAGATCATACAATTTTTGTGGACTCTCAATCAAAGACTGTGGCATAATAGACTGGGAATATGGAGTGCAAAAGGCAAGGAAAGTACCCCATTCAAATAACAGTTTTTACCAGTCTAAAATGTGTTAATATGGATTTTGTGAAGTTTTGTATGGGAAAACAAAGGAGAGTAAAAGCCTAAGGTGGAAGCAAAAGAAAGATGAGAAACGGAGCTTGTGCATAATGGATGGGGACCAACCTGTGTGTCTCTTAGTAATTTCAAAGATATGTTACATTCATTGATGATGCACCTAGGAAGGTATGGATTTATTTCCTTAGGCAGAAATCTGATGTATTTGAAACTTTTAAAAAATGGAGAAGCTTGGCTGAGAATGAGAGAGGTAAAAAGCTAAAATGTCTTAGATCTGACAATGGTGGTGAGTATTGCAGCAAAGAGTTTGAAGATTATTGTTCCTCTAATGGTATTCATAGGCCAAAAATGGTGCCAAGGACTCCACAGGAAAATGTAGTGGCTGAGCTTATGAATAGACCAATAATGGAGTGTGCAACGTAACTATGTGAGGATTGCATGTTGGGTTGCCTTTTAAAATGTGGGCGTAAACTATAAATTTTTGCCATTTTAATTAATAGAGGTCCTAATCCTTTGGGTTGTGGTATTCTAGAGGAAGGAAAGGTAAGAAGGTGAGTTATTCTTTTCTCTCAAAACTTAGTCAGGAAGCAATGCTGTAGATTCTCGAAAATAGAACCTAAAGCTTGATGCAAAATCAAAGAAATGTATATTTGTTGGATATGGAGTTGATGAATTTGGTTATAGGCTTTTGAAAATTTGAAAAATTTGAAAAATTGTGAGAAGTGGATGTCATATTCACGAGAAAGTGTTGTACACCTGAACTGCTGTTGTAGTACGAGAAGAAAAGAAATGATTATGCAAAGGTTGGATCATATTCTCCAAATTAATGATGTTTCAATGGTTCCCTCATACCGGGAAACTACAACAACAAACAAATACCCACAAACTCCTGCATGGAATGTTAGATGATCTTCAAGGATAAGTAGACCTCCGTAAAGATTTCATCTTCCCTTTGTATACTCATTTTGTTAATCAACATGCCTGTGGAACCTGCATTATTATGGGATAAAGCCATGCGTGTGGGATACCAAGGTTCAAGTATAATGGAATGGAAGAAGAAATGAACTCCTTGCTAAAAACTAAGACTTGGGAATTATGTAAATTTCCTATAGGTAAAAAGGATTTACCAAAAAACTGGGTTTAATGGGTTTATAGGTTGAAAGAGGAGGATGGAGGTAAGAAAAGATTTAAATCTAGATTAGTTCTAAAGGGATTTGCACAAAAAAAGGGTATTGATTTTGATGAGATATTTTCTCCGTTGTTAAAATGACTCTCTATCTGTATTGTTTTGGCATTGTGGTTACTGAAGACGGCCTTTAGAACAACTTGATGTTTAAAAACAAACTTTCCATGGTGATTTGGAAGAGGAAATATATATGGGAAATCAACCACAAAGGGGATTTGAGGTCAAAGGTAAGGGAGAGAAACTAGTAAAAGTGATTAAAGAAAAATTTATATATTTTGAAGCAAGCACCCTAAGAATGGTAATTTTGAATTTTATTAGTTTTATGGTCGAGCAAGGCTACAATAGGTAATTCTTAACAATGTATTTATTTTAATAGGTTGATAATGACATCTGCTACTATTTTGCCTATATGTTACACATGCTTGTAGCCTGGTCTAACGTGGATCACATAAGGAGCTAAAATAACAAGTAGCAAAATCTTTGCTAAGAAGGGATTTAGGGGGCGAAAATAAACTTTCAAAGGAAAATTCTATGAGATATGAAAAAATAGAAAATTCTTTTTATCTCTCAAAGTAATTATGTTGAAAAGGTGTTGCAAGGATTTATTCATGGAGAATGCAAAGTTGTTAGGCACACCTTTAGTTCTTGGGGCCATGTTAAATTGATCTAAGGATATGTGTCCAAAGCACACTAGAGGAGGAAGAAAATGTCCAAGGTACAATATGCTTCCACTGTGAGGCAATTTAATGTACACCATGGTGCATGCATGAGACCGACATTGCGGCTACGTCCCAGGAGTTGTTAAAGGTGTGCATTTGAGTCATCCCGGAGTTGAGCATCGAATGGCGGTAAAAATAGATTCCTCGCACTTGAGAGGTGCCATCTAATAAATATTTATGTTCTTTTAGGGGCTCTAATATTGGATTTAAAAGGCTATGTCTAATTAGATTTCCAGGGGATATAGATACCAGGAAAAGTACCATAGGTTATGTATTTACATTTGGTGGGACAACAATGAGTTGGATTTCGGACAAAAGTGGTTGCCATCCACCACAGAGGTTAAAGAAAGTGCATGTTGTCACAAATGAGGCGTAAAAAGGAGATGACATGGCTGCAACTTTTCACGGATGAGTTGGGAAAATAATAGGCTAGAAATTACTTGATTACAGATAGCCAAAGTGTTATACATCTTACAAATAATTTTGCCTTGCATTCTAAAACAAAACACATACAATTGAGATATCATTTCATTTGGTCGGTGTTGGAGGATGGACAGGTCAAGCTGGACAAGATACATACAAATGTCAATCTAGCAGATATGTTTACGAAGGCGGTGGCAAGGGAGAAACTAAGCTCCTCTTCAGCTTCAATTGGCCTTCAAGGTTGAATTCAAGTATAACAGAGTAGCAGGGTCCAAGGTAGTTATTTCTAGTGGGAGCTGTAATTGCAGTAGTATCATCTAGGATCAGTCTCCAAGTGGGATATTGTGTTGGTGTGGAGCCTGATCAGTCTCCAAGTGAGAGATTTTTTGTATGTGGCAACTGATCATGCTATACTATATAGCCCATGGTATATTGTACACTCTGACATGTATCCTAATCTTCCTACTTTTTTGAGTCGTCAACGAAAAAGAAAAAAACCTAATTTTGTAGAACTCTAATCTGGAGGCTTCTAAGCTTGCTAAAAGGGGTTCGGATGGGGGTTACAATATGATAAAAAACATGATTATTCACAAGATTTTAATAGGTTTTTGCACTGGATAATAAAATCAATGGATGGCTACGGTTTGGTGGATGCAGCCCGGATTGGGTGAACCACATTAAATTCTCCGTGTTATAATTTATTATGTGTGTTTTAGTTTCTTTGTTTATTAATTAAATCTGCATTTAATTGTTAGATATCTTCCATTTCTAACCCTAACAATCCATGGACTCACTCCCTTGCACCAACATATTAGGAAGAAGCTATCAACTATTCTTCTCACAACTAGAACATATTTCCACACAAGGAAAATTAAAGGGAATCATGCCCTTCAAATCCTAGTGTGGTAGGAGACTAGTTGTGGGGCACTTTATTGTATTTGGCTCCCTAGCATGGGAAAATATTCCATCAAATAAGCACAAGGCCTTGGAACCTTATATTTAGTTGTGTATCTTTGTTGGTTACCTTCATGGTTTCAAAGGATATAGGCTAATGGATCCTAAAACACATGAGCTCTTCATTGAGTGTAGTGTGCATTTCTGCTATAGAAAAATAGACCCTTGTCATTTTCATGGTCTTTTATTCCTTTCTTCATGATATTTGATCTATTTTTCTTTGATTTTATGTTATAACATGGCTTGAACATGCATATTTAGGTACTAAAATTCAAAATAATGACATCTTGTGAAGGTGTTGTGAAGTGTTGTAAAACATTTCTACACTCTTCTAGACTCTATTCATTGTAATTCACCTAAAAATAACATTTTCATCACTTATTAAGTCCTATTTTGAAGTGTTGTAAAGTGTTGTAACAAGATTTGATGTTGTTCTAGGAATAACTTCATTATTTATCCCTTTATTATGCTTTAACTAAGTGTATTTTTGAATGCAAACCTAACAAACAACGTTAAATACAAGATAATGTCCAATGCACATTTTCAAGTCCTAGGTGGGACCCATTCACCATGGATGGCGAATGAGTCCCCCTTGGCTCCAAATTGAATTTTTTAAAAATTTCCTTTTGGGTTTTTATTCAAAATCACTCGATGTCGGCCTGTGATGAGGTATCAACAAGTTACTCAGGAACAAGATGGTATAAATAAGTGATTTTGACCTCATTTTACACCCTCCAACATTCACACATGTAATATTCAAGCAATCTCAAGCATTCAAGAATCTTACAACATCAAATCAAGCATTATTCAAGCATTTTTGGAGCATACATTGACACTACTTCATTTTTTCATCATCAAGGGTTTGGTAAGTTGATTGCAATTCAATGTTATTATTTTTTCATTCTTTTACATTATTTTATTAAGAGTTTGACTACCAAAGTGGGATTTGACCAAGGAAAACCCTTATTTGCTAACCCTCAACAATTTTCCCCCTCTTGCATGTGTGTTTGTAGACCTAAGTATTAAAAAGAATTTAGGTGATTAAAGAGTGTTCAATAGGTCAACTAGGTGCTTCAAGTCAAATTGAAATCATATTTCAAGCTTGGAGAAGGTTTTTTGTCCATTTCTTGTAGAATTGACTTCGACAACCTGACAAGAAGACATTTCCAGATCTGGTGTTGCAGAGTTGTCTCCTGATTTATCAGAATTTTGGGAGAGGACTGATTCACCACCAGTGGCGAATGAGTCTCATCTTAAGACTCAAAATCTAAGTTTTGTTAGATTCTGGATCCCGACAGTCAGAAACTTGCTTCCGATAGTTTTTCACCAATAGTAAGACTAATTCACCACCCTGGGCGAATGAGTCCCACTGTTGATTTTTTTTTAATCTTAGACAACATTCCAAAGATTCTAGATTCCTCAAATCTTTCCCAAGTCCACTCTGATTCAGTCTTTATCTCTCTTTTTTTAATTTATTAATCTTCTAGTTCATTGTTTGCATATCATAATGTGTTTTCTAGCATAGTTTAAATCTTAGTTTTGCATTCATAATCAGTCATATAAATCACTTACTTGCATTTAGTTCAATTCATTTATCTTAGATAGCATCACACATAACTTAATTTGAATGAACCCCTTAGCATTTTTGGCCCTACCTCTCTCCTTTTAGGTGAAAAACCCTAGAAGAGCTAGAGAAATGCATAGTGCCAAAAATCTATGGTTCAACATTTTTAGGAAATCTCTTAAAGCTCATCCACTACTCTTCCTTCCTCAATAGAGGATTCAGAGGATTCTAACATTGAGGATTTCCCTCAAGCTTCCTCTAGTCATTGGGTTGATCATGAGATTTTGTCTTCCTCTTCATAGAGTTCAAAATATCCTCCTCCATCCCCTATAATGCCTTGTTAGGCTTGCTAAACACTTTAGTTTGAAATTGATCTTGTTGGGAATCCTTACAATACTTGGAGGACTCAGTTAGAACATCACGACATTCCACATTCCTACATTTCCATAGATTTAGATCCATAGCTATTTCATGATGCATATGGTATTGCTAAGTGGGATTCTACAATGGAGGAAGAGGATAACTCTTTAATACAGAGCAAAACATGGGATCTTGTTCCACTTCCTAAGGGAAGAAAACTGGTTGGGTGTAAGTGGATTTATCAAACCAAATTTGTAGTAGATGGCTCAGTTGACAAATATAAAGCATGACTTATGGCCATAGGTTTTCTCTCAAGTACCTAGCATTGGTTACACTAAGACCTTTTCCCTTATTGCCAAAATGAACTCCGTTCACTTGCTACTTGTTATTTTTGTAGCTCATGGTTGGGTTATACATCAGATGGATGTGAAGAGTGCATTTATTCATGGAGATCTACATGAGGAAATTTACATGGAGCATCCACAAGGATTCATTTAAGATTCTTTACTAGTTTGAAAAATAAGGAAGTCTCTTTATAACCTCAAAAATGCTCCACGAGCTTGGTATACCAAAATGGACTCCTTTCTTCTCTTGATTGGGTTCTATAGATTCCACCTAGATCCAAATTCCTACATCTTGTGGTAGGAGGATGGTCTTCTCTTTTTGGCTCTCTATGTTGATGACTTAATTGTCACTAGGAGCACTTCATCCATCATTGCAACTATCAAGACTACTTTGCATGATAGATTTTCCATGAATGGCTTAGGTCTCTTGCACTACTTTCTTGGAATGGAGATCACTCAGACCTTTTTAAAGATCTCTTTTGCATAGCCCAATTATGTGCTTGATCTCTTGTCACATTTTCATATGGCTGGTTGTAAGCCCATATTGACTACCTTTCTATGTAAGGTTAAGCTTGAGATGAAATGTTCCATAGAACTAGTTGATGCTACTTTGTATTGTCAACTTATTGGTAGCCTCATATATTTGACTCATAGTTTCCTCAACATTTCCTTTGTAGTTGGAATTGTTTTGTACTTCATGATGGAACCATATGAGCTTCATTAGAAGGCTACCAAATTCATCTTATACTACATCTAGGACACTCATCGGTATGGGATTCACTATACAGTAGGCACAAGTTAAGATTTACTAGGATACATAGATTCTAATTTGGCTGGTGATATTGATGATCTCAATTCCACCTCTGGCTACAATTTTCACTATGGTTTTGTTCCTATTTGTTGATAGAACAAGAAGCAATATACCATTGCTATTTCTTCAATTGAGGTTGAATATTAGGGGCTTGTCAATGCCACCATTAAGGCTATTTGGCTTTAGAATCTCCTCACTAAACTTGGTATCACCTTTTAGAAGCCATTATTCATCTATTGTGACAACCAGTGTGCCATCGAAATCTTGAAGAACCCGGTCCATCATCAACACACCAATCACACTGAGATCCATATGCATTTTCTCTAGGAGTTGATTTAGGAGTCAATCATTGATTTATGCTATTTTCATAAAACAAATCAAGTTGTAGTTATTTTCACCAATCCCTTCATTGAGATCATGTACATGTTCATCTTTGATCTCTCTTAAGGGTGATGAAAATCTCTTCTAGGGAGGTCACTTAGACTTTCTTCATTCAACCTCTCATAGGAGGGAGTTTTTTCCCACTAGGTTTTCTCCTTTTATATTTGATAGGTTATTATGTATCTAGGTACCTCATCAGGCCTAGTAGTTGAGACCCATATTTGGATCTTTATATTGTTTACATCTCCCTAAGTTGCACTTAAGTGGGGGGTGTTAGTGTGAAAGGGGTACTTTATCTAACTAGTTCATTTCCTAGCTAGTTCTCCACTTAGGTCCTCTTCACACTAGCTTAACTTTAAATAGGGATAAGGCTATTAAGCTTTAATGACTTGAGTTGTCACATCTCGTAGGATGAAAACACTTGTCATAATCTAGTTACAAACTATCTCCCCCCTTAGCCTATATAACCAAGGAATTTCCTTTGTAATCTCAATTCTCAAGATCATAAAAGATCTCCATTCTCTTGAGATTAATAAACTTTATTATTTCTTATATTTTATTTTTCTATTCGCTGTCCTTCAGTCATTTGAATCTTGGGTGGGTTATTTAAAAATTCTTACATCAAACACTGAGTCCTTTGAGTAGTGAGCCCTTGGTAGTGAACCATTCTTTTCTTGTGGGCAATGAGCTCTTCTGGAAATGAGCTTATTGTATTTGGTGTTTTTCTTCTTATGTATATGGTTTTATCCTCACCATTGTTTTTACCTAATTAGGGTTTTCCACATAAACTTGGTGTTCTATTATGTATGATTGTTGATGTGTTTTCATTATTTACATTCATGTTTATGGATAATAAGGTTTTGAAGGTTAATGGGGGATTGAATGTTTTTATATACAGTTTATTCATCGCCCCTCTTAGTTGTCATATGTGTTTAACAATCTATATTTTTATTAGATTAAAACTGGAAGGACAAGTACCCATTACAAAATAGCCATAGTGGCAAACGAGGAAATCACGAGAAGTGAGAAACCAAAAAAACTAAAACATAATCTAAAGCTTAAATGGTTTGACCAACAAAAACAAAAAAGGAAGTGAACAAAGCCAAGACCAACAAAAAACCACAAGAAACCTATAGGTTTCCCAACAACTTGAGACTAGTGATCACATTCCATTCTTGAGATAGGAATTGGAGCTTCTTTTCAAAAGTCACAAGCCCCTGCTAAATGGAGTGAGTATTCACCGTGACATCACGAGCCAAGGTATCCACCTTTTACCCTTCTTCTACATATGCCAATCCTCTGGACTATCTACAACCCATTTTCCCTGAAACATCCTTATTTCATCCTAAAAAATATGAAGGGTGAGGGCAATGTTCTTCATGATTTCTTTGCTATAATTAGTCATGAATTTGAGGCATTGCATGGTTTTGTCTTGATTCTGATGGATAGCTATTAGAATTCAGAGCTATAGACAACAATAATATTATATTATCTGCACACCTCATTCATTCATAGATTACATCTTTATAGGAGTTTGGATTCCTACATGATATGAACCACTCCCTAATTATATGAGTTATTTTACCAACTTAAAAAAACTCACACATACAACAAAATAATTCTACACATATGACTAACTAACCTAACAAATGTTTAATATCCTAACACTCATAATAGCTACATGAATTATTACTTTAACTCACTTTACCTCACACACTCTACTAGGCCATGTGAACACTAACAATATAATTCCCAACATCCCCCCCTTAGTGCGAACATGGTAAGAACTCACACCCTACATTTGCAGTAGGCCCAACTCTTGTGGGTCATGATCTTGATTCAAAATGAAAGGCACCTCCCATCAACCTTTGATGGTTTTCACACAAGTTTACCTAAAACGTCGACATGAATAGGAACCCATCAACTGTCCACCTCGTGTGGTTTTTTGGATCCTCCCACAAACCCTTTCAAGATCCATGAATTGCATTACACTGGTACTTTTCTTTGCCACTATTCTTGTACATCAAGGAATAAATCCACACAAATCTAAAAGGCCCATACTAGAAAATGTTTCACATCACATTCCATAAGAACACAATGTTATTAATTGTAGTCACTATTACCGATCATTGCCACTCGATCTCAACCAACATAGACAAATGCCACTGCCACTAGAATTTTTCCTTGAATTCATCCATTTTGATATAGAATGGGAATAAAACATTGGTTGTTATTTCCCCCCACAATGTGAGATTCCATTTATTCACATAACTAGGAACTTGTGTTACTGTCTGGATCTTATTGTCTAGATCTTATTGCACATGACCACCATTTCCAATGAACATATTCATTGACCAATCATCTTCTAAAAAATTATGGAAGTCAAAGGATCACCATAGTCAGAGGACCTCTGCAGTCATCTACTCTCCAATACGATCATTTTTCTAGCATTAACACATCACATTGAAAAGCTAAAAAAAAGAAAACGCACTACATATTTATTTGTCACCATATCATGTATGCAGCCTCATCATTGGAGATTGACAAGAGGTTGCTTATTGACCTCCTTCCTCTATTTCCTTTGTCCTCCATTAAAATTGCTACTTATAAAATGTAACTTTGAGACTCATTTTTATAATTCCCCCTCAAGATGGATGTCACATATACTTGATAATGTGTCTAATTACAATTGAAGTAATGACACCTTATTTTATAAAAAATAATGACTCATGAATGGATCCTATTCTAAACAAAATGTCACACCTTGAATTTGACAACATATAATATTTTATTGAACTTTTAGACTATGACATAACATACCTCTATAATTGAAACCAATAACATATTTAAAAAACTCACTCTAAAAATAGATTATAAAATCCACTCTAAATAAAATGAAATTACTAATGTGAATAACTCCACTAAATACTAGTTTACTTAAAAAATGTAACCTTGGCCTCACTCTAAATTTTCAAACTTTTTCAAAGTGCAACTATGAATGTAATTTGTGATAAACGCTTGAGCTCCTTTTGTTCTCAATGATTATTATTCTTTTCTTCATGAGAAGTGATCAACCTTCACATTTAATAGGAATAATCTTCCCATAGACGGTGCCAAAAGAGATTGTCCTTCTTGACTACTATGAAAGGATTCTAACTATATTCAAATCGAGATCATTAAGACCAATCTTCAGATGCCTCCCAATGCAAAGCACCTCTAGTCCAGTGGATGGAATAATCTGATCAATAAAACACTTCCAGCCAAATCACAAAACTAAACACCTATAGAAAACCGCTAAGATGATGAAGAAAATATAAGTTTACTAGTAAAGGAAATACAGGCCTAAGCAAGGAAATATGGGCCTTAATCACAGCCAATCGGATCTAATAATTGTGCATGTTGATCATTGGCTACACACACAATCATCAAAACACCTGATCATCACATCCTCCCTCAGATTCTACTGACATAGAAACATCCTTCCAATGATACAAGTCAGACAAAGATAATCAAATATTCAGAGAGATATCACCCATCAAATAGAGAACCCAATCCATAGAAATAAATGTCAATATATTCATAAAAATCAAATGAATATTCACAGCCAATTAGAGATTTAGCTCATTAACACAAAATTGTAGGCACTGAATCGAGTATTATTTGGTACCATATCAAAATTTAGAGTTACACACAACAATAATATTATATTTTCTGCACACCTCATTCATTCATACATTACATCTTTATAGGAGTTTGGATTCCTACATTATAGGAACCACTCCCTAATTATATGAGTTGTTTTACCAACTCAAACAAACACACATCTAAAACAAATAATTCTATACATATGATTAACTAACTAACCTAACATATATTTAATATCCTAACACTCATAATAGCTATGTGAGTTATTACTTTAACTCATTTTACCTCACACACTCTCTCAGGCCATGTGAACACTAACAATAGAATTCCCAACAATAGCATCAATCTCAATCAATAAATTCTTTTTTTCTTTCTTAGTACCAACAATGGAACACAAATCTTCGATCTCCTTTTCCCACATCACCCACTTCTTGAATGACTTGGCCAAAGAGACAATCATGTCCCCATTCTCCTTGTTCTCCATCTCCCTTAGCCATGGGACCTACTACTCAAGAACCTTTCCCTCTATAATTTGGATTCTTTCTTTAGCCATTACTAGTTGGCCCAAGAGCCACTTCATGATATACCTCTGGATGTTAATTATCTTCGATATTTTATTGATTTTCTTATTAAGGGGTTAGCAGAGGCACGAATCGACCTAGGTTCAATTTTGGTTTCCTCCAAATTAATGCATAGATTGTTGGCAACACAAGGGAAGACAATTGAGAGGAGGGGGAGTGAATCAGTTGTCACAAAAATTCACAACTTATTAACTTTATTAACCTTATTCTTAGATTTGATTATTAACCATGAAAGCATAAATCATCAACACATTAGAAACACACATAACACCAAGATTTTTTTACGTGGAAACCTTGTTAAGGGAAAAACCATGGTGGAGGTTAGTCCACAAGATTATACCTTATTAAAAGTATAGAGAATAAAATGGGGAATGCACATGCATTCAGACACACTTCCTAGAGCTCACTGCTCAATTACAAAAAGGATTACTACCCAAAGGAAGACACACTGTCTTACATAAAGATTCAGAATACATCCGTAGGGATTTGAACTGATAAAATCATCTGATAATGCCTTATCAAAGTTCTGATTTTAAGCACATGAACACTTCTTTACTCTTCTTCACACTTTTCTTCTGCCTTCGAATGATTTAGAACATTATTCACACATCACACATTTGGCATACCTTAAATGAAATAAAAAATTGCTTATATATATCTGCAACAAGAAATTAAATTGCTATATGTTGGCCTCAAGAAAATAATAAAATGAATACAAATTGTCGGCCCAAATAAATAAAAATTATTAATACGAATCAACCAAGGTTGGCCAAAATATAGTGAAGACCCAAAATAAAATCTTTGAACATGAGCCACCTTCAAAAATTATTCCTCAAAGATCCACAACATGCTACAAACACCTTGTCAACCAAGAACATGAAAAACATGAACACGGAAGCAAAAATCTCAGATCGCGACCACAATGATCAATGTGAATGTGCAACATAGATAGAGCACGATCTACAAAAATCCACAAAAATCATGAATCACTAGAGAAGCATCGACAACAACTGAACTTATTGAAATTGCATCATCTTCAATCAGGAACACAAACTAAAGTAATAGAAAGACTGTCAAAATACAAATCTTCATAACTCAATCAAAACTTCATGCGGATCTCTGAAACTCAACATGGATAAACTAGATATAATAAAAAGAAACCCTTTATTCCACAACCTTTGATCATCAACCTACTAAACTCACTGACAAATTGAACTTCACTTCACCACTGACAACCTAAACTTATTTCATTACAATTTTCTCAATATTCTTGACATATATAGATTCAAATGCATTTATGCTAATAGTGTTGACATCAATGACAACCAAATATCAACAACACAACCACAACATCCCACAATATCCCCCTTTGCAATTTATGGCAACATGTGATGTGAAAAAAACCATCAACGCAACTATACTTACTCCCCTTTAGGTTCTAACTCTTCTCCTCACAAGGTTCTTCTCCCCTAGAAAGATTTTCACTATACTGTTCTCCACCTTTTGCATCAATGACAAAGATATCTAAGCTCTAAACCACATATCTAAACATCTGACTACTCCCCCTAAGTAGCAACTGCCACATCATCAATCCAGATCAAGATATGACTATGAAAATCATGGATTGATGCAAAGAAATCCATCTTAGTTCTAATTAGGAGGGGTAATCACCCCTAACTTCCCTCTGAGATAGTAAAAAGTATCCTTAGGAAATGGTTTGGTAAAGATTTCTACAACCTGCTCCTTAGTAGGCACATACTCCAGTTTGACTTCCTTTCCACTCACCTTGTCTCTCAAAAAGTGAAAATTGATAGATATATGATTGGTCTTTGAATGCAGCACTAGATTCTTAGAAATGTTAATTGCACTTGAATTATCACAGAATATAGCAATAGGCTCATCATACACAACTCTGATATCTTTCAACATCTACTTCATCCACAATACTTGAGTACAATTGTTAGTGGCAACAATGTATTATGCCTCTATAGTAGATAAAGAAATGGCAATATGCTTTTTACTTAACCATGAAATCAAATTCTTTCCCAAGAAAAATGCACCACCACTAGTACTTTTTCTATCATTCACATCACTAGCCCAATCAACATCAATAAAGGAACTCAAAGTAATATTATCATCTTTAGGATACCATAGGCCAAAATCAACCGTCCCCTTCAAGTATCTAAAAATCCGAGTCTTCATAGGAGTCACACAAGGTTCTTTAGGATCAGCTTGAAATCTTGCAATAGTACATACAACACTCATGGCCTATCAAGGCTAGTTTGAGTTAAATACAACAATCCACCAATCATTGGTCTATATCTGGTCCGATTTTCCTTCGGAGAATCATCATCTATTATCAACTTACATCTAGTCACCATGGGTGTACCAACTGGCTTGGAATCTTCCATACCAAATTTCTTCAACAATTCTTTCACATACTTGGACTAAGATGTAAATATCCCTTTGACTAACTGAGTAATTTTCAATTCTAAAAATAATTTCATCTCTCCAATCATTGACATCTCAAACTCACTCTACATCTCATTAGAAAACTTCATGCATAAACTATCATCTCCTCTAAAAATGATATCATCAATAGAAACTTCCATAATCAAATCTTTATCATCATTCTTGAAATACAAATTACTATTAGTAGTACCTTTTTTAAATACAAGATTCAGTAAATACTTATCCAATCTAGCATAACAAGCTCTAGGGGCTTGCTTAAGTCCATACAGTGATTTCTTTAACTAACAAACCATATCTCCCTCATTAGTCAATTGAAATCCATCTGGTTTCTCAACATACATTGCTTCTTCCAACTCACCATTTAGAAATGTTAACTTGACACCCATCTAATAAACCTTGTAGTCTCTGTAAGAAGCATAAGCAAGAAACAATCTCACAACTTTCAATTCTAGCAATAGGAGAAAAGGTCTCTTCAAAATCAATTCCTTCCATTTGATAATATCCCTTACACACTAATATTGCTTTCTTTCTAACCACTTCACCTTACTCATTTAGTTTGTTTCTAAAGGCCCATTTAGTTCCAATGAAATTTTTATCCTTAGGTCTAGGAACAAGAATCCATGTATTATTCTTCTTAATTTGTTTTAGCTCTTCTTTCATTGCTTCCCCCAATGTTCATCTTTACATGCTTCATTCACAGTAGTAGGCTCAGTGTTTGAAATCAAACAATATTCTTCTAAAATCTTTCTCCTAGTCTAAACACCTTTGTTCTTATCACCAATGATCTGATCTTCTAAAGATTCAATCTTACATACCTCAGAGTCTTAGGACATTCTTGAATTTCAATCTCTTGTGATCTCTCTTTTGCACTTTCACTATTTTCTCTTTCCGAGCTTAATCTTCTTGATTCATTGGAATGATTTGAACTTGATTTGAAGTCTGAACTTGCTTTCCTTTGTTTGTACTATCATTTTGATCATCAAAATAATATCCATACATTCTGGATGGTCTTGCTATTGCTTCATCAACCTTAACATTTGCACTTTCAACCATTTTCTTCAATATATTATTATAGCACTGGTAGGCCTTGCTTTTAGTAGAGAATCCCAAAAAGATTCCTTGATCACTCCTAGCATCAAACTTTCCTAAATCTTCATCTCTTCTAATATAACATTTACTCCCAAAGATTTTGAAATATTTAATAGTAGGCTTATGACTAGTCCATAGCTCAAAATGGGTCTTACTAGTATCACCTTTGACTTTTACCGAGTTGAGGATGTAAACAATAGTACTTACAGCTTCTCTCCAATAGATATGAGGAACATTTCCTTCCAACATCATAGTTCTAGCAGCATCTTGAATTGTCTTGTTCTTCCTTTCCACAACTCAATTTTGCTAAGAGGTCCATGGGGAAAATAATTGTCTCTTTATTCCATGCACTTCACAAAAATAATTAAAATCACTGGAAGTGAATTCACTACCTCTATTTGATCTTAGAAATTTAATCTTCAGAACTATCTGATATCTCAACCATAGCCTTAAATATCTTAAACTTCTCTAGAGCTTTAGATTTATCCCTTCAGAAAGTAGCCCACATCATTCTTGAATAAGCATCAATAAACAACATGAAATACCTGTAACCTTGTAAACATATGACTCTAGAAAGACCACACAAATCAGTATGCATAAGGTCCAACAATTCATTTGAATTATGTTGTTTGCTCTGAAATGAAATTCTAGTCTACTTCCCCAATTAACATTCCTTGCATATGGTATTAGTAGGTTTCATCAACTTAGGAAGATCTCTCACTGCCTGAGTAGAACTTATCTTGATAATATTGTCAAAGTTTACATGACACATTTTTCTATGCCACAACCAACTTTCATCAACTCGAGCAATCAAACAACTTCTACTAGTAGCATTCAAATGAAAGATATTACCTCTTGCTTTTGTACCTCATGCAATCACATTTCCAGAACACCCCAATATTCTGCATTTTCCATCCTTTCAAACTAAAGATTGTAACCCTTATCAACCATCTATCCGACACTTAAAATATTATGCTTTAGACCTTCTACATACAATACATCATCAATATTGTTCTTACCATTAATAGAAATGCATCCTCTACCATGGATCACACTAGTTTTCTTATCGCCAAATCTCACAACACCACCACCATACTTTTCCAAGCTCACAAAATTACTTTTATCTTATGTCATATGATGAGAGCATCCACTACCAATCACCCATTCATATTTCTCTTCAACTCAAGCAACTAGGGCTTTCTCCACATTTGTACAATTAGAAAATTTAGTAGACATAAGATTATTTTCCTTGAGAGAAATAAATACACATTCGTCCTCACTTCCATTTCCTTTATCAGTTTCATCATATGTCACTCCTTCATCAACAAGATAATAACACTTCTTTTAAAATTTACACTTGTTATGTCTTGGTTTAGAAACTCTTTTAGGACACCTTGATGCAAAATGACCTATCTTATTGCAGGAAAGACATTTAATAGGAAATTTCCCTTTATACTTACCTTGTCCTCTGGCTTCTCTTTTCACAATTAGTGCTTCAAGTTCATCGGGTTCTCTTTCTTCTTCTTCAATCTATCTCATTTCTTCCTCATAATTAAATGTCCTTCTAGAAGAACTCTTTCCCAGATCATGTCTCTGTTTATCTCTTCCAGATGTAGTAGCCTTGAATGCAGATTCTATCTTAGGAAGGGCATCACCAAATTCACTCAACTCAAAAGCAGTAAGCTTACTAATCAACATATCTCGAGTAACAGTTTTCACAGTCTGAACCTCTTCAATAGTTGTAGCTTTGACTTTGTAAGTACCAAGAAAATATCTAAGCACTTTAGCAACAATCTCTAATTCTTCCAACTTTCCACCAACACATCTGATACCACACCCATGTTCATTCACTATTTTCATGAAAGTAGTAATATTTTCATCATCACCCATTCTCAACATTTCATATTTCCCTTTTAGACTCTGCAACTTCACAATCTTCACATTAGCATCACCTTTATGCAAAGTTTCCAAATTTTTCCAGATCTCATAAGAAATCTTCAAAGTCATAACATTAGTCATCACAGTATCAGTCAAAGCACTCAACAATGATTCATCAGCCCTGATGTTGTACTCAACATCCATAATCTCAATAGTAGTAGTAAGACTATCTTGTGGTATAACAAACCTATTACTTGTAATGCTCTTGTAGGGATCACCAATGCATCTCAGATGACACTCCATTCAATTCTTCCACAAAGAATAATTTTTTCTATCAAATCTTAGACTATCCTTCTTGTAAGTCACCATCTTGGATCACCTCAAGCTATTAATCTTATTCCAAGGAACCTGTTCTAATACAAATTGTTGGCAACACAAAGGCAAACAACTAAGAGGAGGGGGTGAATCAGTTGTCACAAAAATTCACAACTTATTAACTTTATTAACCTTATTCTCAAATTTGATTATTAACCATGAAAGCATAAATCATCAACACATCAGAAACATACATAACACAAAGATTTTTTTACATGGAAACCCTATTAGGGGAAAAACCACAATGGAGGTTAGTCCACAAGATTATACCTTGTTTAAAGTATAAAGAATGAAATGGGGAATGCACATGCATTCACGTGCACTGCCTAGAGCTCACTACTCAATTACAATAAGGCTTACTACCCAAAGGAAGACACACTTTCTTACAAAAATATTCATAATACATCCACAAGGATTTGAACTGATAAAATAGCATTTGCTAATGCCTTATCACAGTTTCAGTTATACACATGAACACTTCTTTACTCTTCTTCACTCTTCTTCATGTTCTGCTTGTGCCTTTGAATGATTTAGAACATTATTCATGCACTCACACATTTAGCATACCTCAAATGAAATAAAAAATCACTTATATATATATTTGCAACAAGAAATTAAATCGCTATATGTTGGCCTCAAGAAAATAATAAAATGAATACAAATTGTTGGCCCAAATCAATAACAATTATTATTGTGAATCAACCAAGGTCAGCCACAAAACAGTGAAGACCCAAAATAACATCTTCGAACATGATCCATCATCAAAAATTATTCCTTGAAGATCCACAACACACTACAAACACCTTGTTGGCCAAGAACATGAAAAACATGAACATGCAAGAGAAAATATTGAATAGCAACCACAACGATCAATGTGGACATGTAACATAGATAGAGAACTATCTAGAAACATCCAAAAATATCATTAATCACCAGAGAAGCATCCAAAACAACTGAACTTGCTGAAATCACATAATCTTCAATCAAGAACACAAACTGAAGTAACATAAAGACTATCAAAGTCCAAATCTTCATAACTCGATCAAAAATTCATGTTGATCTCTAAAACTCAACATGGATAAATTAGATAGACTCAACAAGAAACCCTTTAGTCCACAACCTATGATCATCAACGTACTGAACTCACCGATAGACTGAACTTCACTTCACCACTGATAACTTGCATCTCATTTCATTATAATTTTCTCAATATTCTTGACATATACAACTTCAAATGCATTTATGGTAATAGTGTTGACATCATTGAAAACCACATACTAGCAACACAACCACAACATCCAACACATATTGGAAGAATTTTGAGGGTTAGGGTTAGAAATAGGGGGTGTTGGGAACATCAAAGATATTCACATGAGTAGAAGAGTGCAACGGAGATTTGGTCAAGGTGGGATTCCATGACTCATCATCATTTGAGTTATTAGAATCCCCAAATTTATAGGTAGAAATAGGTGTGGGTTCATACAAAGGGGTGTAGTTGATGGGGTCAGGAGGTTCATTAAAAGGGGCTTTACCTCAGGCCCAAGTACTATGGCAAATGTAGGAGGGGTTTCATCCTGAGTAATAGAGGGGCTAGGGTCCACAGATGGATTGGTGGGTTCCTGAATGGTTAGAGTGATCTTTTGAATAGAGGTAGGGGAGGGAAGCAACACATAACAAAAATTTTAGAGATGATAAATAAGGCCCTAGTGGATGGGTAATTTCTTACATTTAGCCTAGACACTTCTAAGAGATTTCTCAATTGAGGACAAAAGCAAAAAAGGAAAATTCATTTTGACATTATAGCTAGGATGATTAAGCACAGGGAAAAGATGCTCGCATGGAAGCAATAGAAATGCTCTTCAAGTCTGACATACCTCATGAGGACTTGAATAATTTTTTCCCAAATGTCAGGAAGGTACACATGGTTAAAGCCATTCTACAATCTATTCACCCTCTCGTCATCTTTCAAAAAATGTTCCATGTCTTTCTGGTAATGTCTTTTCTACTTATGAGGAATGTAAATCCATTCTAGAGAGCCCCATCACCTCCACAATTAGCTCATGAGTCATGATGAAGGAGAAACCTTAAACAATAATAGTTCCATTCACCCAAGAATTAGCAAACTCCAAAGAAATCCTAAGGTCATGCCCTTGTATCCCCCCCACAAGCAAAGCCAGCTTGCACCATTCTAGAATGGCCCAAACCTCCTTGTCTTGCTTCCATCCATTGTAACTAGTAGGTTCATCCTAAACCAAATCACCCTCCATCACTAAAATCACAAACTTTAGAGTGAAGTAAAACTAGTTGTAGAAATGGCTATACAAAAACTAGAGTTGCAAGTAAATGTAAATATGAAAAGATTGATTAGCGAGCTTAAGCTTTCATAATTGAGGAGCATGAAACTATCAATAAGATCACACATCATATATATCTCAATATCATTTGGAAAGTACTTTAGCATCATGTTGAATTAATTCGAGCACCTAGCTTGGGATATGGAGGATATTATCCCATATTACTAAATTTGGAGTAAAATATTCAAGATTTGCTAATGCATCAACAACTTTATTGCTACTCCAATACACGTGAATAACACTACAATTCCCAAGGGAAATCATGAGATTGTGAGTTGAGGCCATGGGGTCCTGGAGGGTCAAACAGGGAAAGGATTTCCTTATCAGCCTGAGAGTTGTGTTTCTAAAGTCCCCTTCTCTGAGAAAATTTGAGAGCCCAACTTGCGTGGTAATTTGTATGTCATGGAAGGTTGCCACAACCTCATAAAAACTAGATGATTGAACCCCCAAGCTAACAATGTAGGCCAAAATTAATTTACCCTTGTGGTCTTAGATGACCCACCCTCATCCGCCTAACTTGGGTTTAACAATCTATATTATATTATAATATATTTTTAAATTATCAATCTATTTATTTTCATTGAAGTCTTCTTCTTCTTTGATCAACTACCTAAAAATTGAGGTTTTATTGTAACCATAGTTGTTACCATATTATATTCTTACATCTCTTCAAAACCTTTTCTAGCTCAAATATGATTTCTTCTACCCAAATGTATATTTTACCTCCATTCCATTAGGATCTAACTAAAGAATAAAATGGGACATTATTTAGCATTTTCTATGCTCATCTTCTTCATAAGTACTACAATAATACTTAAATTTTCTCCATGGAAATAAAAAATGAATTCCCTGGAGAAGTTAGGATTAATCAACACCAAGGAACTTACAATTTCATGCTTGATGAGTTTAAATTATTGGTTCCCTTTCTATATACATTTGAACTATTAGATCTTCTTGAGCATGATGGTGATTGGCTACAAAATGCTTACAAATAAAGAAATACATTTCCTCATAAAATTAATCCTACTAAAGAATGAATACAAACCTTTTCTTCTATTTAGTGAGTGAGAGCTCCAATATAGCTATAAATATTTATTGATCAATAGAAATTTTACCTTTTAAGACAATATTCCATAGCAATGTTCCCTTATACAATCTAAATATTCCCTTTGTTGGGTCAAGAGAAATTCCAAACTACTGACATATTTAAAATAATTTTCCTAGCTAATTCAAGTGTTCTTTCTTACTAGATAAAATGGTTAGAGCATCTAGGTATATTAATATAATTTCATTGGTCAAGTCTTTCAAAAAAATTATATTGCTCTTTGAAATGTAGCTCTTACATTAGACTACATATAGAAGCAATATATTTTGATAAGCATAAGTTCCTCATTTAGTGGTAAATATTGTTTATGCTAATATTCTTTCATCACAAATCCTTAATTGAAACCAAATAAATCATCTAGCATGAAGAGGCTATTATACCTAGCCATTGTTTGTAAGATTTAGTCTATGAGTATTAGAAAGTAGTGATCTTTGAGGAAATCCCTGTTTATATATAAAGAATGCATACATATCTTGATTTCTCCATTTTTTTCATCTAATGACTAAATTATAGACCCATTTGAGTTCTTGATTTGAAATATAATTTTGATGATGACCATCATGGGGAGCTCGTTTTTGACAAGTAGGTCAATCTTTGGATTCATTGAACTTTAATTATATTGAATTATAATGATATCTTGTTGGGTCTGATTTGTATACTATAATACTTCTTTATTGTATCCCTTCAAATAGTCATTGTTCCAAACCATGACCTATCATACTTCTCATGTAGGCTAATGAGGTGTTTTATCTCTTCTTGTGTGTATACTCTGGCCAACTTCATTATCCTTCTAGCATAAATATCTACATCTTTCTAGCCCTTCTTGCTAACTAAAATATTCCTCTTTTATCCATGAAAGTTATTTGTGTTGAATATACCATTAGGACTGGCCATATTACTAGGAAGGTTATTGCCTTCTAATAATATTATCTAATCACTATAAGCCTCATCAATCTTAGGCGTGAGGTTTTTATAAATTCATCAACATTCTAGGGTAAATCCATAATATAATTATCATTTTGAAATACAATGTAATGAGATTTTTTTTCAAGTACCATGAATGTGAGTACCAACTTGATCGCATTTTTATTTTGTGGAAAGTCTATATAATTAAATAAAATTTAAAATCAATAGGGACCATATGTCTATTCTAACAATCTACCTCTTTGGAACCATTTGTATTTTGATAACGTCAAAAGTTTGCAAGAGATCCCATATGGTCTTATATTCTTTCATGACAGTTTTCTTGGTAGTGAATTGGGATCTATTAGGTATTTCTAACCACTAGCTTTGAGTTGCCATATATTTGGAGCATCTTGATGCCCTTCTTCTTTTAGAAAATTAACAATTGCACTATGGCCTCATAGTCTAATATTTTTTATAAGTGCCAATATTGATGTACATAGAGAGGCCTTTCCACATTATTTTGGTCTCATTTTAGAATGACAACCTCATTGGCCATAGATAATGGATTCATATGGATTAGATGTGGCTATTTAAGTTAGACATGTTTAGAGTTGAACTAGTAGTATTGGTGCAAGTGCATGGGTTTGCCTTCCCTTCTGCAAGTCACACAAAATACTTAATTGATTGCAAGAGTTGGCAATGCTATTGTTGAACTTGAACTATAGGCTCCTAAAGTTACATGGCATGTGTGAAGAGTGTGCACACAAATGTATTTTCACTATGCTACATGAAACTATTGTAATTAGTATTTTTAAATATGTGTTCAAAACTATCTTATTATGTACAAAGTACCATGACATACTATTACACATACAAACAAATATTATGACATAAAACAAGATTATTTTAAATTCACATATATGAATACAAATTATACATAAATTACTTTACAACTACATATCATTATACTTTTGTTTAATATACCATTGTATACTCCAATTTATAATTATTTTGTCTAGATTACAATTTTATACAATTATAAAATTATTCAATTATTAAAATGATAAAAGATACATAAAATCATTCAACACAAATAAAATAAAAATTAAATGACCTAAATATATTTTAAAATATTTTACTAGAGATGTGCTCAAACAATTTTGAATGTACCAAGAAAATTATAACTGCCACAAATTGATAAAAAAAAAACTATTAACAAAACTGAAGTAGCTTTGCATTTCCTAAATAAACTTTTAACTCTAATTTCACCGAAAACCAATTTTGCTTGCGAATGGAGATCCATATTTCCTAAAATTTTCAAAAAAAATCTCAGACCCGAGAATTGGCTAATATCGTGCAATCTTCCCGTTAAAAATTTTCTGTAGGACGTTGTCAACACGCGGATTGTTAAGTTGAAAGCACATTTTAATTACCTACATTAAAGCCTTGCGTGGACAACAATAGTACACGAAGAATGTGAACGCTCATTTACCACACTGTAATCGCTAAACACGTGTTTTTTCGACATGTGTTTGTTTGACATGAAATAACCACACGGTACAAATAACTCACCCATTCAAAATTTCCTCAACTATCACATACCTAGGAACTAGCTATCGGACCTTGGTGTACAATGGGTAGGCCGAAGAGGTGTGTAATATATGAGATTTAATGGTAGATGATTTGTCCCAGGTACCCAAGATACGGGCTGTTAGGGTGTTGGATGAGGTCGCAGGGATACTCCTGTTATTAACAAAATAAAATAAAATTATGCATTCACTTATAAGAATTGAAACACAACTAAAACAAAACTTTTGAATTAGGAATATATTTAGGTTCTATTATCAATAAGTTACTATTTTCACATTTACTAAAATTACAATATATGCACACATTATATTGAACTTTTGAAAGTGGTAAAATCACTGATTCACTATAACAAATACAAGAAGTATAGAAATGATTCAGATTATCATTAGAAGCAATCTGACTATTGTGCTTTCATCGTTGTACAGTCATTCAAAGTCTACAGTTTGCAACAATCTATTCAACCCATATCCACCAAATTTTATCTAAATTGAGTATTTTGAGACCCATTTTCTACATTCTCATGAAAATAAGAATCACAGTAACTTATTTAGGTTACACATTGGATTCTTAGGGAATAAATTTTAATTGCTTTTTCAATATAAATTGGGGCTTAACAACCTTTGTACAACCTAATATATTATATTGCTAAAGAGATTATATATGTAATAATCTTTTTGCATATGTTTGTGCAATGTACATAAGATCAATTGGTAGCTCATTTAGGAAATTTTGTTATTTTGCAACAAAGGTTTCAATGGGAAGTGATGACTTAGAGTCAAATATGTATCCACTTACATAATGTGTAATGACATTGATAGGGCAAAGAGACTCAAGCAAAAGTCCTTTTTCAAAAGTATAGAATGTGAGACACCATTGACCTAACATGTATTGTCAAGAATTAGCATGAATTATGTGGTAACTTGGATCATTGCAATCTTTTACAAACGTGTTTTTAAATAAAATAAATCAAACAAGATAAAATAGCTACACACAATAGTAAAAAAAACTAAACAAAACTATTAAATGACTTGTATCGATCAATAGTGACAAAGGTATCAATACAAAAATGACAAATTTCAAAGGAAAACAAGGCAATCTAAAGAGGTGAAGATTCTTTCTCTATTGAAAGTTGTAAAATACATAATCTAGATGAGACATTATGAATTCCAAAACTTGATCTTAGTCTAGTGGAAAACTACCAACCATTAAAAAGTAATAAAAGTGAAAACATTGGCATAGGGAGACCAGGTGTCCAAGAAAGGAGATGGCAAGAGGATAAAACATTTGAAATTTTCATGAAATTTCAGGGTTGGGGCCATTGGAACTTTTAAGTTAGTTGAATGGACTTTTTAGGAGTTCAATAAGATTAACATTAAAATTAGAGGTTTGAAGGAGAATCTGAAGAATGTTCTGAAAGGTTCGGTGTCTGACATTTTGATTGACATAATAGTGGACCTTGAGGGTTCTTTCCTTAACTTCAAATCTTTGTGTGAAGATCAATTGGCTGGTTTGGAAGCCAAGGTTTTGGGAATGAATGTCAATATAAAGAAGCTTCTTCAAGCATGTCACATCTCTATGAAGAATAGTGCGAACTCATTGGAAGTCCTATTCAGAAAGATAAGTTAGCTCAGGGAGAACCAAGTTTATTTTGTAAGTTAATGGAGAAAGAGCACTTTGTTAAAGGAAAAGGAAAAAAAGGTGCAAAAGATGATGACAAGGGCCCTGCTGTTAAAGGGTCAGCTAAATGGAAAAAGTCCTTTTATGTTGAGAAGGAGTTGTTAGAAATGATCAAAAAGCACATAAGCCAGGAGCTTGAGGTGGCCAACACTTTGAGTAGTTTGAATTAGTGTTTGGAATTCTTCTTAGTTGTTGTCTATTTCATGTTGGGTCTCGGTTTATTTACTGTTGTTTTTCTATTTTGATGGTGTTGGGTGCTACCGTTAACTTACTATTTTATCTATCGTTCAACACCCTTTTTGTCTTGTTTTTTGTCTTTTAGTATGTTGTTGGTTTCAGTTTGAAGTTGTTTTTTAGTAGCATTCTGTATCTTTTGTTGTAAAGGGTTTCGGGTCCCTTCAAAACTTATTTTTCCCATATAATCAAAAAATTTGAAATTTTCATGAAACATATCATATTGTATCGAGCATGTGTCAACCAAAAAATAATTACAATTTTTTGTAGTAGAATGCAAAGAAAATGAGGGAAATAAATTTGTGCACCTTTGTTCTATTGTAGCTATTTTTTGTTTGGTTAGTCATTTGCTAATTCCATAAAGAATATAGGGCTTAATCCTGAAAGATGACACATAAGTGGACGAAGTTTGCATGCATGACATACAGGTGGAACACTGGTGGCAAAATAACATGACATACAGATGGAACCAAACACTTGTATTGAGACTTCCCTTTTTCACCCCTAGCATGATGTCCCATGATCTCATTCACTAGTTTTGGGATAGGTGTAAACAAACAAGATCCCACCAGATTTCAAATTAATTTAATAGTGCTTTCAACTTTTCTACTAGCCTAAAATTGCTCTATTCTTAAAATTGAAATTGGGGCTGGATCACCAGCTCTAGTATTCTCCATTACTTGGTAGTTCTGGCATCACAAAGGAGAATATTGTATAGAGAGACAGACAACAGGTGTTTTTTTTTTTGCATTCTAGTTGGCATAGACATAGAACAAGGCAATAAAGAAGATTCTCAAGAAGTATGGCTTTAACGTTTGCTCTTTTATCTGTAAGTGTTTAACTTTTACGATATAGTTATGCTAAAATTGGCTCAAACACCTTTCTATGTATTACATGTATAATCCAACATGCCAACATATACAATGTGCAATGCCAATCATAAATTTTGGAAATATCTATAAAATATTGGGGTATTATGGTTTTTGTGACAAGTTAAATTAATTTAATCCATTGAAATAACATAGATCTATGAAGCTATTGAAGGCTTTCATTTTAGTTCATTTTTTTGATAATTTAGTTGAATACTCTTTTAAAATCAAGAAAACTATTATCATTTCAATTTGTTTTGGATGTTAGTGTAATAGGGATGAGGTAGAATGGGATAAAGAGATTACAGAGAAGAAGGTTGTTGCAAAAGACCTTATGGGTGCTCAAAATTTCACTCTCAAGGAACTTCATTTGTACCTTGAGTTACATGGGCTGGGGTAGATGATAGCTACTTTGGAGGTCCACATTACAATGAAGAATAAAGTCCCTCTAACACATTTGTAAGTGCAATAGGTCCAACTTGCTTGATGTAGAGAAAACTATACTATTGTGGTGAATATTAACTTTTTCCTTGATAATATTATTAATTTTGTATTATGTAACCTATATAATATATATAGTAACTTCATACAACAACCAAATATACCTTTGAAGCTGTGAAAGGTACAACATGTATTTTTTTGTCAGTTATGCTCAGTAAATCCTAATCAAAGAATGTTATTAGTCTTACAAAAGATGTTTATAGTCCCTAAATGATTCTAGAATAATGCATTTAACAACACTGCAAAGTTCTTTTTGGATATAGGCCAAAGCCCAACTATAAGAATGAAAAATAAAGAAATGTCCATACTAGTGCAAAAGAATGCTAGAAATACAAAAAAAATATTAGGACCCTCAGGAAAATAGTTCACTAGTCAGTAGATTCTCAATTATTGAACACAACATTTAGCAATCAAATTTCAAATAAAAAGTCTTTAAAGGTTCAAAAGGAAAAGACACATTTCTTATCATACAAAAATGCTCAGAAAATATCTTCTAGCACTTTGCAATGATATAATAAATGAAACAATGGCATTTGTGAAGAAGAATGGTCAAGGAATGCAAACCAGTTAATTAGGCTCTTGCTACAAATAGATTTGCAGTTAACTTTAAGTGATGCATTTTTTAACTCCATTCCATCCAATTTTATTGAAAAAGGAAATTAATGTGCAGTTGAATACAAAAAACTCATCTTACAAATTTGCACAACAAGCACAACCTATGAACTGGATTGTAATTTTTCCCAAAAAGAAATAAATCAAAATAGTGCATATGAAACTACACATTTAATTCTGTGAACTTCCCACATCATTCCTAGCCTTCACATGCAACACCACATTGATACCCAAAGAGATTTTGGTGGGCTTTTTAACACTTCAAGAAAAGTAGCCTTTTTCTAGCTGCATAAAAAGTTTATTTGGGAAACTCACACCCTAAAAGCCATATATTCAATGCCGACGACTTCAAATAACACAAATATTTAGGTGACAGAGGGGTGGAAACCATTATTTCCTTGTAGGTGCCCTATTAGCTCCACCTATGCTCCTTCTAATGGTCGTACAAATTTTTCAATCTTTTAGTGAAGCTTTCTACATTTATTTTGTAGCTGCTACCAAAAGATTTTGAGGGTTGTGAGCCCATTTGTAGCTTCCGCCATTTCTACATAGCTTCAAATACTAAATGAATATAGGGTTTTCAAATTTTAAAGAAAGTATTCAGAAAACCATATAAAGCTAGGGTTTTTGGAGTGAATAAACATATCCAAAACCGAAACCACGACAAGTGACTTACCTCAAGGTTATGCAAAAATGGTGTCTTTCTGTCAATGATGTCAAGGAGGAGAAAAATGTGTAGAGCTTGTAGAAACAATATTACGAAGCCATAAGGATGCAAATATTTTATCATAAAATCCATAGCTATCGTCCACATATAGATTGGAGAGCAGGGCAGCGAGAGTAAATGCATTCCTACATACCTACAAATTTCAAAATTAAATGTAAGGAAAAATTAAATGCAAGGAAAATTTTGTGGCTTCTTTTAAATGAATAGTTGGCGATCATCCAACTGAGTTGTAGACCATCTCACTGCTTTTGGACCATTGGAAAAAAAAAGGAGCTTATAAAGCTCAAATAAAGACATGCCTTCGACGTAATTATATTAACATGCCAAATAGTAGAGAAGATGGAGAGAACAAAATGAGATTTAGAGGCATGAGAAAAAGGAAATGTTGAAGATATGTGGTTGGGATTCAATCATGAAAGAGATCATGCATATCATTGGCCTCATACTTCACTCCTGAAGTTGTAGCTCAAGCTTATGACACTACACTTTTCTGCCTACGATGGGGCCATGCAAAGGCTTTCAATTTTCTAGACACACAATTCACCTCAACAACATTGGATGTCACAACTCCATGGAGAAATCCATCGCCCCAGGCTATTCAAATAACTACCATTATGGTTGGCTCTACTTGCGACATCTTTCGAGAAAGATACTTCCATAATAAAAACAATCAAATTTTTCAGGTGGCCACACCCAATACTCACAAGGAGCAATCTACCAAAGGTGGAGAAGCCACTAATGATAAAAAAAAATGAAGTATTTGAGGAGAAAAAGGTAGAAGAATAATAGGAAAATGTGAGTTGAGTGATGTGAAATCTATTGTATAATCTACACAACATATATAATCTGATGAGAGCATTCAGTTTCTGACTGAGCTAACTGGAATGCGATTTCTTCTGAATCCAAATTTTTATAATAACTAATTTTTCTTTTTCTTTTTTCTTTCAGGTTGGACCTACTAGACTTTGGTGATCTCGGGGAGCATTCTCCTGCTATCAAGGGAGACATTCTCCCATACTAATGATGAAGAGGAAAATCAATACCTTTTTGGGATATCACACTTTTCTCAGTCAACCATTCACTAATGTCCTAAGAGTCCTAATTGGATTGACTAACAACCTCATGTCAAGGTGAGCCAATTCTTAATTAGGAGGGTTCTAGGAAGTGGTTCTTTAATTTCTAAGGGTTTAACCATCAAGAAAATGCTTCGAAAAGAAAATGTTTGAAAACATGTTGTGATATGAAAAATGACCTATAACTAGAAATTTAAGCTAAATGAAAGATGCAAATGATGAAATTATGCAACAGGGGGATAGTATATGTGCACCTAGGGAAGCTAGAGATACTATGAGGATTTTGGAGGACCAAGATGCTCAAGATGGTGTATTAGTCTTGCTGTTATTTTTTAGGGAAAATGCAGAGTCTTTGGATCTCATAATCAAATCTCTAAAAATATCTGAAAAATGAGCTTGGGAGGACTAAGATTACCATGATTGAATATTAGTCCCATTTTAAATTTCTAAAAACTTTGAACAAGATCCTGAGCTCCAAGGTCCTCACTAGCTTCCCTTCCAATCTCAAGTTCTGAAACTTCTGAATATGGCCTATAAGCGAGTTTCTGCGAAGATGAAAACTTTGTAATACAACTTTACAACTTTTGTAACTTTGCACTCCAAGTGATCTTCAAGTCTTCAACCTAGCTCTACAATCACAAATATGCAAAATGAGAAAAAATTATTGTTCGTTAGTGAATGTGGGTTTTCCTTCATCAAACAACTTGTTGGTAACTAAATCTTCAAATGAAATAGAAATTGTACCATAGAAAAAAGTATTACTTTCTTGATAAGGCCTTGATTTGGTGTTGGGAGGTGTTTTTCACATCCACACTAGGTCTTAGACCCTTTTAAAATGCATTTAATGATGTCTTGTAAAGGTGTTGTAAAATGTTGTAAAAGACTTTCATGCTTTTCTAGACTTAATGCACCCATTTTCCCCTAATTCAACATTATAAAATGTATTTAAATACATCCTCACATTAATCTAGAAGGTTTGTAAAATAAAATTAACTTTAGCCTAGTGTTGTAATGTGTTTTACACATTAACATTGGTTCTTGTGCCTTTCTAGGTTGTGTCCACCTCATTTTAGAATTGTAAAGTGTATTTAATCACACTTTCACATTGAATTTTGTGTCCCAAGACCTAATTGACCTTCACATCATCATTAATAGGCCCCTATTACAACATATTGTGCATCCCAAGGCATAATCTGATGAAATACTAGGAAAAGTCGTCATATAAACCTTATTTGCTTACTTCCTAGCATCCTAGATGTCAAATGGGCCCTTGTGGGACTAATTCACCATCTATGGTGAATTTGTCCCTGCTAGGTGGGACTGTTTCACCCGTGGTGGTGAATGAGTCCTATTTGGACCATTTTTTACTTTTGAGTGGGAAATTTTAGAATTTAAGTTTTTTTTTTCTTCATGCCAGCCTTAGGGATCCAATTAATGGGAAAATAAGGTGAATTTCCTATAAAATCAAGTCTCTAAACCCTAATTCACAATCTCTTAACTCATTTTATAGATCATTCATCATTCATCTTCTCTTTCAAGTCAAGCAAGTTAGGGTTTCATTAGTGCAAGTCATCAAGATAGCTTCCTAAGACATTCAAGGACAAAATGAAGATTAAACATCATGGAAAGGTATGGACTTCATTGTTTCATGCTTCATTACATTTTTTCATCATTTTGGTTTAATTACCTATAAAGGGGTTTGACCAAGGCAAACCCCCATGCCCTAAAATTGAACATTCCTCTTTCTCTTCTTGTGTGTTTGCAGATTTAGGAATCTTGGAAGCTTGGAAATCATTGAAGATCAAGTTCTAATGTTTTCCAAGTCATCTCTTCATTGGATAAGGAAAAAAATCAACAAAAAGTCACCTTTAGGCCCGAAGTTGATAGTTACAGAACTAGACACCTGAAGAAGCAGAAAGTGAAAATCGAAGGCTCCTGTTTCCACCTTTGAATCTTCAAAAATTCAAAATTGGACTCATTCTCCATGGTTGGTGAATGAGTCCTACTTCCAGGCCTGATTTTGGTTTTCTACATTTTTGAATAACCATTTGTCTAAAATAGGCTCCAAAATAGTTTCACAAATTTGGGACTAATTTTCCCTGAATGGCGAATGAGTCCCACGAGGCCTAAAATTTAGGATCAACAACATTCTAGATGTCATTTCCAGTCTTCATCAATATATCAGGTGCACACTTTCAGTTTCATCCATTTCTATTGCAATTTGTATTCATTTCTAGGTCATTTCTGCATATCACACTATGTTTTCAAACATTGCATATTTCATTAGTTTTGGTTTCATATTCAATCAATTTTATCAATTAGCTGCATTTAGATCATTGAATTTAGTCATAATTTCATCATACTTACATTAGTTTGAGTGAACCACCTATATTTTGGGTGTGGTATCTATCCCTTTCCATTAAGTGAAAGATCCTAATTAAGCTAAAGAGACATAGCATTCCTACGTACCATAAAATCTATGGTTCATTTTGGTGAACATTCTTTTGGAATACTTTTCTGATTTGGTGTCCTTCATCATAGATCTAGCCTTGCATTGATCTTGCATTAGGTTTTGCATGGATTCATTTGCATGCTAGGTTTCAAATTTTTCATTCATGAAAAGTGCATTTAGGTTGCATTTTTGGCATCTAATTTCATTTAAATTTTCTAAAATTATACATTTTTAACTTAGGTCTGTATCATAGAACTTAAAAAACACAAAAATCACTCAAAAATTTCTTAAACTTCTAAAAAAAGTCCATACTGGGACTCATTCGTCACCTTGGATGAATCAGTCCCTTTTCACCCCTAAAACTGCCCTTTATAGAACCAAAAACCTTGTTTTTAATCTTTTGTTTGGTGCCATTACCTACCTATATCAGTTAGTTGAGTTTTTGTAACATTCAGTTCATTAGATCTAGCTTATGTTAGCTCATTTCATGCATTGTTCAATTTCACATTTCCATTGTTGCATAACATAATCAATAACTTACTTTATTTTACATTTGAAAATAGCATTGCACTTTATTTAATTTTCCATAGCATGTTATTTTTCACAAGATGTGTCTTTTATTTGATTAAACATGGATTTTATAAGCACAATATCCCCTCTTATGATTTTAATTTTGATTACAACAATGAGTAACATGTTAATCATGGCTTTGACCAAACCATTAAATTACCTATTGGTGCAAATAGAGGTGTAGACAATCATAACACACATATTTTTTCTTTTCTTGATACCTAGATATTAGTGACAAAGGTGTCTTGGTGGAGGAAGTTACAAGACTTGACGGTCTTGATTGTTTATCTCTTCATTCCCCTTTGGAAGATGTTAGACAACAAGAACATGAGATCATAGAAACATTTCTAAATATCAACTTACCTATTCTCCATAACCATGATAATCAAAATTTTCTATCTCCTAATATCCCTCATCGATGTAATGAAGATAGGTTGGTGTTATATGACATCCCTACTAAGAATCATGAAACCCTTGATCCTCCATTCCCTCATGCTCCTCCCATTTTTGATAATCTATTTGAAAATCATAGTGGTCCTTCTCTTGATGCCTCCCCCACTTGTGAGGAAGCTACTTTACAAACTTCAAAATTGGATGAACATATTACAAGCTCTCCTACTAGGGTATATAACATGGCACAAGAGAATGAGACCTTAAAGATAATGGACACTCAGCTAAAACCTTCTCCTAATCATCCCCCTCTTGATAATCCCATCATTGATCATTCCCCTATTGGCGATGAAGTCATTTTGGGAGAACCAAGCCTTACTTATCAAAAAAATTTGGCTTCTTGTTCTCCTAAACACTCTCCTTCTAGGGAGAATATCATGGTGCTAGAAAATGACAATAATAATATTTTGTCTTCCTTCAATAAAAAGGTGATTCTAGATTGCCCTTTATTAGGGATACATCAAACCAAGACCGTTGAGGTTATGAATGCACAAGTTTCTATTAGATCCCCCTCGATCAATGGACCTCATACATACCATGTGGGACATCCTAACTGTTGGTATGTGGCGACTGATCATGCTATACTGTATAGCCCATGGTATATTGTACACTCCGGCCCCCTGTCCTTGCCGGGGTCCTGGTCACTGGCCCCGGGAGTTGGGGGGGCACCGAAAAATTTCTTCCTACTTTTCAATGATCACCAAAAAGGGAAAAATCAATGAAAAGAAAATATGATTTTGTAGAACCCTAAATTCTGGAAGCTTCTAAGCTTGGTAAAAAGGGGTTGGGTATTTAGTATGATGATTATTCACAAGATTGTAATAGGGTTTTACCACAGATAATAAAAGTATTGGATGGCTATGGTTTGGTGGATGTAGCCCGGATTGTGTGAACCACATTAAATTCTCTGTTATGATTTATTCTGGTGTGTTTTAGTTTCTCCGTTTATTAGATAAAATCTGCATTTAATTGTTAGATCTGCCATCTCTAATCCTAACAAGTGGTATCAGAGCAAGTTGTGTTTCGATTATTGTAGGGGAAGGACCACGGTGAGTGGGAGTCTCACTTTGAGTGGGAGCAATGGTAGACGAGGGTAAGAAGGTTGAGAAGTTTAATGGGCAGAACTATCAGTTATGGAAGATGCAGATGGAGGACTATCTCTATCAGAAGGATTTATGGCGGCCATTGGAAGGGAAAACCAAGAAACCCGTAGCAATGTCAAATGAGGACTGGGAGATCTTGGATAGAAAGGCTCTTGGCAGTATTCGTTTGTCAACAACTGAGTCATAATAAACCCAAAATAAACCCAAACTTATCCTTTACCATCCTTAGAATAATGTTTCTCAGCAACTGAGTCATAATACCATTTCTCATACGTATAACACTCAAAATAATCCACAACTAACACAACCAACCTTGAAACCATTACCATTGCCTAATCTTATCCCACCTAACCCTTTATTTCTAGGTTGCAAGGAGTGTAATCTTGTCGATTAACTTAAGAATACTCCTACAACGATATCATTATGGGACCTTATTCAAGCCTCCCCTCACTATAAAAACATGATCCAAAGAGTCTTACAACAAGTTCCTGTCCCTTCTAATGTGCCACAAACTGATATAGCAGCCATGATTCAAGGACTACATGCTGACATTGTTTTCCACCAAAGTGAACTCCCCTCTTTGGATGTGCAAAAAAAAAATGAAGCTTTCATGATCATAGAAAAATACAAACCAAAAGGGATAAAGAGAACTCTTATAGATATTGGTTATGCCCTTAATGTGTAGAGTATGACCCTTCTGGATAGGCTTGGCATTGAATAATCAACCATTCGACCTAATTATCTATCTATTAATGGATTTGATAATGTTGAAAAGAAACCATTAGGGGTGATAATTATCCCTCTTACCATTGGAGTTTCCACCTTGAATACACCAATCCATGTTATGCCTTATGAACTTTCATGTAATATTATCTTAGGCAGACAGTGGATTCATGTAATGAAATGTGTGCCTTCCACTCTCCATCAAAAAATGAAATACATCTACAACAACACAGTCCACACACTTGACATTGATCTTGAACCTGATAGTGTCTTACAAATTGAGAAAAATAAAGAAAATTCCTTAAACACATCAACATCAATCACACCAGTAGAACCCGTACAATAGAAAAAGAAAGAACAACATATTGAAAGAGTCACATAGCTATTAGAAGATGATTGGGGTTCCTTGGATTTTGAACATGAATTCATTGGCAAGTACAAGATCATACACAAAGATTCAAATAGAGGAAATAAAAAAGTAGATGACCCTTCAGAAGCATCCACCTCAATCACTTTAGACAATGAAATACAGTACATGACCACCTTTGAAAATGCTTATCACAATCCACCACCTAATCCCAAAGCAATGAAAAACCCTTATGGAAAAGGGTATGAGCTTATGAAACAACTTGGCTATAGTGGAAAAGGGTGTGGTGCTCATGAACAAGGTATCTGTAACCCTATAGACCCTATCACACAACAAACCACTCATGGTCTTGGTTATTTTCCTTTGATAGAGATTTCCAAGACTTCACTCAACATCAAAAATATCACACAACATACTCCTAAATCATCCTTAATAGTCATTCATACTAAACTCCTCGACGCTAGTGGTCTTGAACAACATCCTTTACACAATATGATACAAACAACGAACTCTTCACTTAATGTCAATGTCATCTCACATGACACTAATAATTTGAATTTGTTAGATTTTATACCCTCTTATAAAGTTGAGAACAAAATCTCACAATCTAAAGAGTCTTGTGAAGATATGACAAACCATACTAATCAAGATGTTTCTTGCAAGAAAACCATAGGACCACCTTCTACCATTGTTCAAGAAGGCATCTTGTTGAGACTCCTCCAAGATCAATTCATCACCCTCCCTCCTAGAACTCGAAATAAATTTTATTACAAGACTTCATTCTGTGCATGTCATAGAGTTCATGGTCATTCCACTAATGAATGTAAGGTTTTGAGTTGTAAAATCCAACATTTTTGGGAGTTTGGCATTATTCCTTTTGTGGGGGCACCTAATTACTCTAATTGATACCGATTTTCACTCTCACCTACATTTCATCAATCGTATCGACCCACCTTTTTCCTACACTCAGTGGGGGCAAGGGGTTTACTAGTCTTGTCCTCATATGTCACTTTTCATTGACTCTTTTGGCTAGTCGTTACCTTTTCATTAACATATAAGAGCAAGCTTGGGATGTGGACGACATGCCTTAAGTTGGCTCACATGTGACATACAACCCTCTTCATTATGTAGCTTATTGGAAACATATGACTTGGCATAGGCCTTTCTAAGTAAGCTCTCATGTCCTCTTCTTCTACTTTAAATCAATTTCTCATAGTATCAACTTTAAAGTGGGGGAATACATCACCACTCACATTTCATTGTGTGATTTATTTCTTCTTTTGATGCATCCTTTTCTTCATGGATTCATTGGGCTTAACTCCCTCCAAGAGTGTGATACTTCTTTTGACACATCCTCTCTTGGAAACATTAAGCATGATGTTCCCTATGATGAGACCTTGCACGAGTTAAGAAAAATCCCTTTGAACATTCCTTGCACTACATTGAATTTACAATGTCTATGAGTGTCAAGCATACAAAGTTTTTCTTACTTTATAGATCTCAAAAATCATTTTCCTTTGTGGCACCTTATTAAAGTTATCAGAATGTATAACTCTGGTATAGTTGAGCAGGAAGCCCATTCTGAATAGCCACCTATGTGTTTGTGAATGCATACTAGTCAAGCGTATGTTTCTCACCTTTTGGGCTTTCTCACCCTGTGGACAACCAAGAGTTTCGTTGCTCCAGAGTGAGTACACATTTCTCTTTTCTAGACAAACAACCCAGATCTAATCCACAACTAGCTAGACAAATGGTCAAAGCTTGATCCACCTTTTTATTTTTGTTCTTCTACTTCTTGCTATTGCATGATCATGTATCTTGTTTCACTGCATGTCTTTCACCTAGTATATGTCCTTTTGCAATCATGTCGGCTTGACTTAGGATCTTAGATCCTAGGGACTTGACCGTCTTCTTGATCGTTGTTATCCTAGACCATCTACATGGGTATAATTGGACCTCTTTTTAATGTCTACTTTATTGTGAGTTTGAAGCAAGTTCATCCTCTCACTAAAGTAGGGGATAAATGTACCATAGAAAAAAGTATTAATTGTTTGATTTGGGAAATAATTGATGAAAAATTGGACTTAATAAGAACTTGATTTGGTGTTGTGAGGTGTATGTATTTAAATATATCCTCACATTAGTCTAGAAGGCTTGTAAAATAAACTTAACTTTAATGTAGTGTTGTAATGTGTTTTACACATTCATATTGGTTCTTGTTCCTTTCTAGGTTGTGTGGACCTAATTTCAGTGTTGTAATGTGTATTTAATCACACTTTCACATTGAATTTTGTGTCCCAAGCCCTAATTGACCTTCACATCATCATTAATAGGACCCTATTACACCATATTGTGCATTCTAAGGCATAATATGATGAAATACTTGACAAAGTCACCATATAAAATTTATTTCCTTACTTCCTAGCATCCTAGCTATCAAATGGGTCCCTTTTGGACTAATTTACCATCTGTGGAAAATCAGTCTCTACCAAGTCAGACTGATTCATCCAAGGTGGTGAATGAGTCCTATTTGGACCATTTTTTACTTTTGAGTGAGACACTTTGGAATTTAAGTTTTTCTTTTCTTCATTTCGGCCTTAGGAAATCAATTAACAAGAAAATAAGGTGAATTTCCAATAAAATCAAGTCTCTAAACCATAATTCACAATCACTTAACTCATTTTACAACTCATTCATCATCCATCTTCTCTTTCAAGTCAAGCAAGTTAGGTTTTCACCATTGCAAGTCATCAAGATAGCTTCCTAAGACATTCAAGGGAAAAATATTCCTCCATTAGTACAAAAATTCAAGATCAAACATCATGGCAAGTATTGAATTCATTTTTTCATGCTTCATTACATTCTTTCATCATTTTGGTTTAATTACCTACAAAGGGGTTTGACCAAGGAAAACCCCCATGCCCTAACATTCAACACTAGTCTCTCTCTTCTTGTGTGTTTGCAGATTTAGGCATCTTGGAAGCTTGGAAATCATTGAAGATCAAGTTGTAAAGTTGTTCAAGTCATCTCTTCATTGGATAAGGAGAAAAATCAACAAAAAGTCACCTTCAGGCCCGAATTTGACAGTTTCAGAACTGGACACCTGAAGAAGCATAAAGTGTAGACCGAAGGCTCCTTTTTCCACCTTTGAAGATTTAGAAATTCAAAATTAAACTCATTTGAAATGGGTGGTGAATGAGTCCCACTTCCATCCTTGATTTTTATTTTCTACATTTTTGGATACCCATTTGTTTGAAACGGGCTCTGAAACAGTTTCACAGATTTGGAACTAATTCGCCTAGAATGGTGAATGAGTCCCACTAGACCTAAAAATTAGGATCAATAGCATTCCAGATGTCATTTCCAATCTTCATCAATATATCATGTGCACACTTTTAATTTCATCCATTTATGTTATAGTTTGTATTCATTTCTAGTTCATTTCTCATATCACACTATGTTTTCAAACAATGTAGATTTGATTAGTTTTGCTTTCATATTCAATCAATTCTATCAATTATCTTTATTTAGATCATTTAATTTAGTCATAATTTCATCATACTTACATTATTTTGACTGAACTACCTAGATTTTGGGTGTGGGATCTATCTCTTTCCATTAGGTGAAAGATCCTAATTGAGCTAAAGAGATATAGCATTCCTACACACCATAAAATCTATGGTTTAGAAATAATGAAGGAAATGATGAATGAGAAACATGAAATGCTACAACTCACCAAACCCTTGTAAAGTATGCAAACTTGTATGTAATAGCTGCAATAGATATGGATCTTGAATGCTTGAAAGATAGGACTTGAATTGCTTGCTTGAATCAAAACCCTACATCACAAATGTTAGCACAACACACATGATGCAAGAAAACTCTTTGATATGATGCTTGATTCTGAAAATGGCTCCAAATTATTGAAGAATCTGCTCTTGAATGCTCTTGTGAACTCAATTATGCTATGATAAAAAATCTCACAAAAGAATTGGGTTGAAATGAATGAAGGAACCTTGTATTTATACTTATATATGCTCAATATCCAAAAATTATAGCACACCAAGCCGACATATGAATTCATTAAATAAAGGAGGCTAAATCCCGCTAAAATTTGAAATTAAATATGAGAAATGACTCAAGGAGGACTAAGATGCCCTAGGTGGCATCTTAGTCCCAAGTCCTAAAAACTTGGGGCATAGACATAAAAAATGGGCCCAATCTAGAGATGCCAAAATAGGGTCTCGAGAGCCTTGGGGGACTAAGACGCCCTAGGTGGGATTTTAGTCCCAACCCAAAAATTAGGTACGCACCAATGGAGTCATTAAATTACTATTTATGCATTGGAGAATCTTGGTATTAACCAGAAAAATATGTCATTCATAGGGTTTGTGGACACAAAATAGGACCAATTAAGCCATAAAGAAACATAAATAAAGCAAGGTGGTCCTAAACAAGTGTGAAAATGCAAGGGTATGCATTTTACTACACTACAACTAATAAAATATGGATTTCTATGTTAATAAAACAAACACCTTTTAGAACTCCTTTTGCAGTAATACAAAAAAATAGATAGAATATCGTCTACTCATATAAGATCATTCCATGTTTCTTATTTCAAAAAAAACTTGTTGCATTAGTTCATGATTAGACTATTCATTGACTAGTACCTTTAGAGGCTAATATTATTACCCAAAAGGTTATATGAAGTGCAATATTTAAGTTGCAAAGTTGTCTCATTTTAGGAAATAGCTATTGGGCTATCTTTAAACTACTTTGCAAATCTTTGGTTCTATAGTTGTATGAAAACAAGTCTTACTACTAGGAATCTATCACATCGCACCTGTATATTTTTTTAACTCACAACAACATGGATTTGAAAGCATTAATGTCTGTATATTTTATTTACAATTTGATTTTTTTTTTCTATTGATTCATAGGTTGCTACAGTCGTGTTTGATCACAATGAAACTTCTAGCTAAATATTATTGAGTTGTAGCAATTTTTCATCACATCCTCCAACTCTCTTACCACATACCCAACCTCGGTAAACAAAAAATTTCTACTATTTCAGACCGAAAATGAGTTCTTATGTTGTTGATGAAGTCCTCATTTATTTTTAATAGATTGAAGTAGTCATTGTAGGGAGAGCGCTTTCAATTTGTCACATCTTTTTAATAAATATGTTATGGTAGGG
Source organism: Sequoia sempervirens (assembly GCA_007258455.2). NCBI lineage: Eukaryota > Viridiplantae > Streptophyta > Pinopsida > Cupressales > Cupressaceae > Sequoia > Sequoia sempervirens. The sequence continues at coordinate 20,843 of VDFB02254884.1, read as the reverse complement.
CTTCATAAAAATTTCCTTCATACGCTACCCCTTTTTTTCCATTGGCATCACTGACACAATGATACAATTTGCACAGAATCTTGATGTAGGTCACTTGCCATGGTCTTAGGGATTTTTTTTTTGGAATCTATATGTGGTTGTTATGTGTTGCCCTCACCCCAACCAACTACAAAGAAACCCCTCAAACCCATGTGTTTTCCAATGATGTAACACTTGAAATATCACTTCATTTCATTATTTTATTGTCTAACTTTTTTAAGGGTTAGGGTTTGTATCAAATGTGATGATATTTTTACAAAGTGGACATACGAGAAGATAAAGATTGAAGTGGAGGAAAAAAAGGTGATTACAATTAGAATATAATGAGTCAAAGAATAAGATAAAATTGGCTAGAAATAACCTATTGTGGAGTATGAATGTGGTTGAATTTTGGACATGCAATTTAGTTTTTCAAACATTACAGATATGGATAACTCGAGAGCTAGTTTGGACAAATTTTTTTTACTCATTATCTCAAAAATAAGTTATGAAAAGGCTAAAACCCCCTAATTCATTGATAGCAATCATGAGCTACAAAAGTGTGATGTATTTTCTTTGATTATTTGTAAATTGTTCATGAATTCAAATAATTAGTTAGAAAATAAATTTATTTTGAACTTATTGATGAGAGTGTCGAAATCCCCTCACTTGTTTCCAATTCTTAAGCTACAATATGATAGGACAACCATCTTTTGTATTAGCACACAAAACCTAATTCCTTACAATGAATGTTAATGCACCATGAAGTTGTTAAGAAAATTTCTACACTCATATAGAATAGAATTATTTTACATGGATATAGTGGATATATTATGATCTCTTTGGGATTCCTAATGTTAGGTAAAAGATTATTCTCTACTCCTATCTTGGTAAATTTCATGGTCTCTTCTAGCATGTCTATGCTTTGTAAATCTTGCTTGAAATTTTTTTCCTTCCATTGTTTCTTGTTATGTACATATTTTTAGAATTGAGCATCAAATCCTCTTCAAATAATAGGAATGAACTTTGTAAGTCACTCTCTTTAAAACTTCTTAGAGTTATCAATTTCTTCATCAAACATAGAGCCACACAGATTGGAGTTGCTTTCTTTATTCCTTACCAAATCTATACTAGCTATAATGTTTATAGTTTCCCTCTCTTATGACACATAGGAATGTTGAATCCCAACAAAAATATACCCTTACGTGCTATTTCATTAGAATTCATTCAAAATACCTATAAACATTATTATAAATGAAAAATTTTACCATGGCCTCACCATCTACCAGAGAAGGCAAGGCTTCAACTTCTTGAACACCCCAAACAATTCTCCCTACAACTATAACTTTAATATATTTATAATGAAAAAAAGTAGATCAAAATATTTTTTGAGGCTTCCAACCTAAATGCTACATGGTGATGAGAACAAGAAAATAATAACCAATGTTGAGTATATTATCAAGCCAGACATGGGAGTTGAACACAACTACCAAGTTTTTGCTCTTTGTGGGTTGTGTTAAGTAGATTTATGTGGAAGAGAGAGAATTTATAATATCCTCTTTGTAAATGTGGGATGTTCTTATTTTAATATTTCCCTTGAACATGACACTTGCTTAAACATTAGATGATTAGATTCAATAGTGGGAGATCTACTTAGAAAACACAAGGTAGTTTTACCAATGCATTATCCTTGTCCTCCTAAAATAATGAAAGCATTATGTACACAACAGTTTAAAAATTAAAAAATAGCATTATTTGTAAATTTATTATAGAATTAGGTTCCAATATATGTCCCTCTCATTTTATATGTGATATTGAGTAGGTTATGTGCACATGTTGTTTAATGTTTAAGGTTGTAGTTAGCAATGTGCTAAATGTAGCATAGGAAGATGATCATATATGTACTATTTGAGTTATAAGAAGTGTTATTTGAAAAAAAATCACACATAGATGAACAACAAAACTTGATATATGTTAAATAAATAAATAAAAACTAGTTGTAACAAACAAAAGAAATTATATTTAATCAAATAACTTAAGCGCTAGTCCTAAAAGCATAATGCAAACCATAACAGTCATTTACATTTTAACATATAACATCAAGAATGCAACATGAACATCTACCTTTTTAGAATATATAAAGGAGATATTCATTTTCAAAAATAACTTGCAACCTATTTGATAGTATGTTTATATGTTTTATTTAAAATCAATGGCATGCTAGAACTGCTCCTATAGTAATATTACACCAAAGTATAATTTTTTATTTGGCCTTGCAAGACCAAAGAGTTTGAGGTATAAATTTTTTTAGTCTTCCTTTTTACATTTGAGGATAGGTCCATAGAGAATTTCCCCTTCCTCATAACAAGGTATAAATTCCTTATTTATATTCTCATGATTCAATTGACACTTAAATATGAAGAAACTAACATGCAATGAAATAAACTTAGCTCTTTCCATTCTTACATTTTACAACATAATACTAGTTATTTCATATTATAACCAATGTTTAGGAATACATGGATAACACAAAAAAATTTAACGTTACATCTCCAACCAACCATATTGGCATCATGAAGCCTCATGGGATCTAGCCAAACCCCTGAGCAAGGAATTCTTTTAGCTTCGTGAGGATGATAAGAATACTATAACAATGTATTACATTCATACAAGTTTTCTACTTACCTTGTTTAACATTAAACCCTACATTCATGACACTAACTTCTAGAAAATGAACAAAGGAGAATGAAAGAAGGGAAAAATTATCTTTTTACTTATATGTGGGGATTAGGCTCTTCTATTATCCCTTCCTCTCCATTCCAAGATATCTTGGTCACTACCTCTCAAGAGGGAGGATTCCTCTCACCATCTCATCTTCTCTTCAATCCCAAACAATGTTTTTCAAAAGGACGAATGGGTAACACCCCACTCATTCTTCCTCTCCAAAATATATAGGAGTTTCAAATTGCAACCCTTGTGTGGGGAGGTGTGGAGTGTACTTTCCTCCATCAATGAAGGTCTTTTCCTCATTGAAGCGAGGGACATGCACTCGAAAAGCCCCTAAATATTTCCACCCCATTTTCTCCTCAAACATCCTAAAGAAATACAAAAACATAGAAAAAGTCTTGAAAAAATGGTTACCTTGGTGAAAACCTGGCAAACAAGCATCTTGGTAGTGACGAAAAAAAAATCAATTAGAAAAATGCAATAAAAACAAATAGTGAAAATATGGCAAATAGACATTATTTGTAGCTCTCCATCTATTAGTTCATGTTCTGCACTTGGCTTCTCAGCCTTGATTTCATGCATCTTTCCATCATATTAGGGTCGTACCAGCATCATGTTGCCATCATTTTCCTAGAGTGATAACGTCTTACCATGGCTTGATTATTGTGCATATCCATTTCAGCAAGTTGTGTCCATACTGGGGGAAAACATTGACATACTGGGGGAAATCAACTTTTAGGTTTTACTGAAATAGCTAGACAATGACATCAAATCTAACCATGTGAACAAACAATCAAATCCTATGAACAACTATCCAATCATTGATCCATATCACAACAGTTTTTAGCAAATACCATATCATGACTCATATCTGGAAGATCTAAAATTTGAATAATAACTGGAATATCAGTATCACATTTTGAACAATGGTTGTTTTATTTTTTGATATCATCTCTCTCGAGCACACTCGATGATGTATTGAACTAGAGTGGCAAGGAAAGAGGATGATTTTTCTTTGTCTGTTGTCTTGAGGTTAACTATCTATTTGGTGCAAATATGTCATGAAACATGATTTCCAAACCATTTCATTAATGACAGTTCCATATTTGCATCATAAAGTGGTTAGTCTTTGTCTGTTTATGCAAGAAAGGCTTAGGTCATCTCAGTTCAATTATACCTCGATGCTTGTGTTCGCTTGCTATATCAAAAATCATGAAAGTTGTACTCAGGTCATCATTGGTGCTAATCTCCCTCTAATGCTTGTACATACTTCCAACATTTTATAAGGCTCTATGATGATTCAAGAAAGATACTCGATGACTCAAAAAATAGTTGGTTTTATTTAGTTGCATTTCATTTAGATCAATGTATATATCTGCATACTAGATTTGCATTAGAGTTAAAAAAAAAAAAAGTTGAACAGATAAATCAATGGTTGTCATGTTTCTTTTGACTATTTGTGGAGGACATTTGGAATTTTTTTTCATCTTCATTTCATTATCATTTCATCTAGGTCTTGTGCATATCATATAGTTTAGCATTTATCATTTAGATCCTTTCTCATTTATTTATCCTTCATGATGCATTATCATTTCATTACATATCATGGGTCATTCTCATTTTTATCATCTTTGTTTCATTCTCATATCATTTCGATATCTTATCATTTCATATCATTCATTTATTCATTAACCGTTTTCATAGCACTTTCATTATTATCTTATCAGTCATTTTTGGTATCCATGTCATTTTCATTTTACCGTCTTCATTCCCATTTTCATATCATTACGTTTTACATATTCTATCATTTCATTACATTTCATCATATAATTTCATCATCTCATTTCACAAGTGCATATCATTGCATTTCATTATATCATATCATTTCATTTCATAAACTTATTTTAATTGCATTTCATTTTATTTCATCATCCCATCTCGTTACATTTTCTATCATATCATTATTTAATCATTTTCATATTCATTATATCATTTTATTATCATTATCATTTTCATGTCCTTATTCTTCATACCATTATCATTTATCATTTATCATCATATTATATCATTTATTTTCCTCATTTCATTTCATACTTTATTGTACCACTACATTTCATATTTATGTTTCATTTCATTTTATCATCTCATCTCATTTCGTAATTTATCATATTACATTACATTTTCATTTTATCCTCCCATCTTATTTCATTTCATTTCATCACATTTCATCATTACATTTCATTATGTTTCATATCATTACATTTTATCATATTATTATTCATTTCGTCACATTTCATATCATTTATTATCATCTTATCATACCATTATCATTTATCATTTACATCTTTTATCATTTCTCATCATCCATATTATTTCATTTGTCATTTTTCATACAACATTTGATACTACAAATTCATGATACATTTCACAACATCCATCACATGAACATCATTTGTGGCATTTAAAACATCAAAACACAAGAATTTCATAAAAATATTACATTTCCACATCATTTTCAAAACATACATTGACATAACATATACGCATGTGGCATTTTTATCATCAACATCCACCTACATGAGATCATTAGTAAACATCATAGTTCAACATCATCATATCATAATCATATCAAATCATCCTACATATCATGATCAGTCATCAAATCATTTGCATACATCCATATCACATAATAAAGAAATAAATGCATAACCATATCAAGCCATCATATCAAAAATACAACAAATCATCAAAACTCATCGCCGTTGCATATCATTGCTCATCAAAATACATACAGAATGTCCAAAAGTCCAATGAAACTAAAAATTCTAGGCATATACATGAGATATGATCAAAATATCTATACATGCTCCAAGAATCTGATATACATCAAATAATCTTGTATCCATCAATCAAGGTTGGTTGGTCAAACCCCCTAATGAACATGGTCTGGTGGATGGTGGCCTGCCACTAGTCCCTGTATCTGGATCTCATCGAGGCCCGGTAACCCTCAGACTCTATGTGGTTGTCTGTGTCCTGCTCTTGGTCCTACTATGGGATCGTGGGAAAGGCTCTTTACACTCATGAGGACATAACTCCTTGTATCATACTCAATAGTACTCAGCCTCTTTGGCCATCTCAAAGCCCTTTGCAATGGCCTCTCACAACGACGCACTCTCCATAGTGCCCATGAGTCTCTACGCAACACCCTCTACGTCTACCTCCCTTCGTCTAAATGCATCCCTCTCTGCAATCAACTAGACTACCTGTGGGTCTAGGGCAGCAGGATGTGCATGTGCCTATGCCTGTGACTGTGCCAACTGTGTCTGTAACTTCACTACCATAATCTATGCCTGAGCCAATTGACTTTGCAACTGCACCTGTTTTCCCTACAGTGTTTGTACTTGGGCCTCCAACGTATCTATCTGTGCCTATTGTGATGTGGAGGCAACCCTGATCATTTTCTGCCACCCAATCCCATTCCTCGGCCTCCGCATGATCTGAACACCACCCAAAATGTTTGGCCTCGATCTCACTGGCTCTTTCCCCTCATCTCTGTTGTCATCCCCATCATCCCCATCTAAGCTCTCCTCCTCCTCTCCCCCAACTGCTGCCTGCTCACCACCTACCACATCCTACCCCTGGCTGTAGTACCACCAAAATGGGTGTTGGCTCATCTGGACATGTCAACTTTGGAAATGGATGTGTATGATAATAAATCGATTACTCATCGGACATACCAGCATTAACAATATCTTGCCTATCATCCAATGCCTCATGCGCTAAAGCCATATACTCTATATATGTTATCCGATATGAAATACACGGCACCCATCCTGCCTCATCCTTGCTCAATGCATAGCAAGCAACACCCTGAGGCATCCCTTGTGTAAATCTAAATTGTTGTTGCACCCGCAATGCTAAGAATCTCTCTATGATGAAAGGGGTCCTCCCTATGAAAAACCAAGTTATACCTATAAACAAGATCTCTAAATGATTTGTATCCCATGGCTCACAATCTATTTATGGTCACCATATGATTGCATCCATATCATCAAGGCACCATCTCCAGTAATCCAACTTGCCCAGCTTGGGCTGGACAAGGAACATAGAATATGCATACACATAGGGTCTGCCTGGTGGTCTCACTCTAGGACAAGCTGGTCTTGTCACAACAATATTCTCACATGCCCAGATCTGGAGCAATGTAATGCCTCATGATATAGTAGATGAACCTCTGTAAACTACCTAATGTAAGCCATGATATAGGTGAGCCAACATGCAGCTCCCTCAGGCATATTTCTGTGGTTGTACCATCATCTACTCCAAGATCCTCCCCCATCCCACTAATAGTCACTTTGACCAGTGATCCGGACAAAGGAGACCTCCAATAAATGCACCCAAAACTGTAGGTAAGGCCAGATACCCCCTAAAGTCCACCCATGGCACCTAGTACCCTGCTATATCTGCATCGCCATATACTCTCCTTAATGCATCATTCCCACCTAGCTCCTTGTGATCATAGAACACAAGGGCACCTACCACTAGAATACCCAATATCCTGTAAACATCCTCAAGAGTCACAATCACCTCACCCATTTGAAAATGAAAGGTGTTGTGCTCTGAATGCCACCTCTCTGCTAGTGTGGTCAACAGTCCCTTGTTGACCCAAATCGGAGGCATGGACAACAAAGATCCCAATCCACATACCCCTATCAATGCTATATCATCTAGTGTCATCTCTGGTATCCTATCCCACCCCACCGAGTGACACTCCCTAATCTAGAGGTTTTTGAAAACCTCCTATTTTCAGTTATCACAAGGACAATCAATCAACATTATATCAATGATTCAATCTCAATCAAGCAAATCAATCTGACTAATGTCTATCTATCAATAACCCATATCAAGTGTTCTATCTAAGTGACTCATATCATGCAATCAAAACTCAATCTATCTATCTAAATACCACATCAATCTGCTCTATCAACAATTACTATTTGTTTTTTTCAGGAAAACAAATTTATCAAACAATCAAAACATCATCCTATTTGTATTTCTGGCACAAATGCAAATATTTTTTCAATCAATCATCTGCTATTTTTTTTCTATTGCAGAAAGAAAATTTATCAGACGTTATATCAATCATCTACTCTTTCTTTTTTGTTCAAGGGAGACAAAGTTATCAGCTATCTACTCTTTGATTTCTATTTTGGGAAACAAAGTTATCCATTCTTTATTAGATTTTCTCTCCATATCAGCATGATGACACACCCATTTTTATATCTATTGACCAAAGAAGCAGTAAAAACATCATCATTTTTATCAAACAGACACATTTCCTAAATGCGCTAATCTATAGCCTGTATGTGCTAAAGTTTCTCCCATATGCGCTCAAACTCAGATGCGCCATTTTGTTCCCTAGATGCGCTAAATCCTTTCCTCTATGCGATATTCCCCTAAAAGTGCTAAAACTTTAATCGAAAGCAACATTTTATTCACTAGATGCTTGCCAACCCTACAAGCACTTAACTGTTTCCCAGAAGCGCTAATTTTTTCCCTAGATGCACAAAAATACCAATTTTCCTACGACATCCTATAAGTGCTACACTATCTATCGAATGCGCTAAACTGGTTTTGAGAGAAAATTCAAATTTGAATCCTATATACGCTAAAACAAATTTTGAAAGTGCTAAAACAATTTTCGAAAGAGCTAAAATGCCTACTCTAAGCGCTAAAATGGACTGCTTACACCTAAATCCACGGAAATACACATCAAAAATTGATTCACAATGGAAAATTTCAAAGTACAAGGGGTTGTATTGACTCACCGGTGGTCCATAAGTAGCTGGTCTCTGGTATCGGCGGGCCCGCTCAAATCTATGTTTATGGTATGGAATCTCCATCTCGTCAGGTGACTATCAGAGCACAAGGTTTCTCAAACTCAAAAGGTGAAAATGAATTCTCCTTTTCTTCCCTATTACCTTTTAAAGGTCAAACAAAGGTGAGTTTTGGTGGCATGTTGTTTTATTTTTATCTTTTTATCTAACTTTGACCTTATTTTCACACTGGGGCTTCCTTATACATCATTTTTTGTGAGCTAAATCACTGAGTTCACATCACAATCAAAACCTCATTATCACATCACATTTTTCAAACATTCTCAACAACTCATATCATCATCAGTGGTTTATCTCCCGAGGGGGCATCATTAATACCAGCAACATCTTTCAATCGAAAACATATCAAAACTAGATCAGGGGAAAAAATCAAACATAACAAAATTCGAAAGCAGGAATATTTTCTTTGAAGCAATGTGTTTCACACATCACTTCAAAGAGGGGCAAAATGTATATGCATAAAATTGGTCATGTATGATTAATCCTGGCATTTAATTAAATATTTATTATTTAATTAATTTCTCTAAAGTCTTCTACATATGATTAAATTTAATTAATTTAATTATATTGCTCATTCAATTTATTCTTCTATCATGATTAAATAAATCATTTTTTATTTAATTATTTCACATTCATATGTCCACTTGATTAATTAAACAAATACACTTTATTTATTTTAATTAATTATCACTTTTTGAATTTAATTAAGTCTTTTTTATTTAATTAAATTTAGATATTTCTCTTCAAAATTCTTCTTCTAGTTAATTAAATATCTTATTTAATTAATTTAATTTACATACCATTTCTGAAAAAGTTTAATTAAATATCTTACATATCTTTTCAAAATCATAATTAAATATTTTATTTAATTATGAAATCTTCCATTATTCTTCAAATCTGGGGTAAATATTCTACTTTAAGAAAAATCTCCATGTCACCTATAAATGAATAATTGAATTTAATAATTTATTATTTATCTTCTTCAAAATCTTTCCATAATCTCACAAAAAGATGATTTTTTTACAATTCATCTTTATCATCTTATCTTACCTCTTTTACAGAAAAAGAAAAAAAATCTTACTTTCCTTTTTCTTCTGTTTTTCTTCAGTTTTATCCATCTTCAACCATTCGATCTACTAGGAATTTTCACAATCGTTGATCATATCAACCAATCAGAAGTTTTCAAAAAACTCTATAAATAGCACTGCAAATCCAAGTAATGGTTACAACACACAAAAGATGAATTAGAGAATAATTGCATTCTAGCATTATAGCATTATAGCATCATCATTATAGCTTTATTATTCATAGTATTATCATAATCTTTCATTTTAGTAATCATGTTTAGTATTAGAATAATCATGTTTTAGCATTACATGCATTTCATATTCAATCTCGTTCTCTAGGAAGACTGTTCATTGAGCCTAGCATGCAATTTGAGAGCCAGCTAGAATTAATGAAAACACTGGAGATAGAGGATGATAAGATGACATTGATAATAGGATATTGAGTTTGCATCTCTATTATTTTAATATTTTGTTTTTGATATAATGTCTTATTGGTGTGTTTGATTCATTTTTTTTATATTTTTAACACGCGTAAAAATTGATCACATAATTTCTATGCCTTAGGAGTTAAGAGAGTGAAGAAATTTGATGATGGTGTGATGCCCTAGGTCTAGGTAGTGATATTTCATCATGAAAATGATGAACAATGATAGGGTTTTGACAATTTGATGAAATAATTGGTCTTGTGAGCACTTGTTGAGTTTTTGTAGGTGTTTTGAAAGATGTTTAAAGCATTCATTGAATTGTTTAAGCCTTGGATGTATGATTTTCAATAAACCCTATGCATTGCATGGAAAAAGGAGGATTTCATGGGGCAGTGTGCTAAAGGCCCTGTAGGTGCAAAATAATCTAAAAATTTGTTTTTTTAAGACACAACTCAAGACTGTTTGGGGTGTTCTTGTGAAGATCAAGTGTTTAAAATGCACTCTCTTTGTAAAAGAGGGCTAATTCACTAGCTTAAGATAGAGGTATGTAATTGGTTCTCAAATTTGGTCCAAAGGAGTCAATGGTAGTTTTCAAATATGTTGTGTAACTCTGAAAAGGGTATCTTGATCACTATTTTTATTTTGAAGTGCTTTGGAACTTTTTGGTTGAAAAATCCTTTAAACCAAGTTGCATATTCTACAAGGGAAAGCATGGTTAAGACTTGATTTTTTAGGAAATCATCTGATTTTGCTTTGAAGTCTGGTTGATATCCATTTGTTTGGCATATTTTTTGGTTTGAAAACCCCTATAATTCATCAAAGTGGTATCAGAGCACAGTTGTTAGATCTTTTGTTGATCTTTTGATTTTTTTTGTAGGTGGGCGGGTGAAGAGGCAAGATTGTAAACATGCCTCCTAAGGAAAGTATGGCTGCAAGAAGAATGGATGAGAAGGCTAGAGAGATAGAAGCCTTGAGAAAAGAGAAGGCTACATGGAAAGCAAAGAATAGAGTGGAAGTGGATGAAAGTGATACTGAAGAAGAAACTACTGGTGAAGAAGAGGAGATTGATCCAGATGACATAAGGATGATGAAGCTTTTGAAGGCCGTGAATAAAGATGGACATGAAAAAATGGATGTGCCTATGTATGGAGGTAAAATTGATAGTGAAGAGCTCCTAGATTGGATTGTAGCCATGAAAAACTATTTTGATAATGAAGATATTGATGAACACAAGATGAAGAAGGCCAAAATAAAACTGAAAGGACATGCTTTGTCGTGGTGGAGTTTTGTGCAAGAGGAAAGGGAGAGATAAGGAAAGAGCAAGATCACTTCTTGGGAGAGAATGAAAACCAAACTGAAAGGTAATTTCCTTCCTTGTGATTATAATATTCAATTGCTTAAGAGGTTACAAAATATTAGATAAAAGGATTTAGATGTGTAAGCATATACTAAATAATTTTATAGGCTAAGCATGAGAACTAAGCATGAAGAGGATGAGGAAGATATGGTAGCTAGATATTTGAATGGCCTAAGGTATAACATTTAGGATGAGATCATTTTGTTGGCACCAAAATTAGTTGAGCAATAACTTCAAATGGAAATGAGGGCATAAGAAAAACTCAAGTGGAGACAAGAGAAGGAAACAAGAGGAAGAGGAAACACTTATAGGGGCATAGGTACAACTTCAACACCAAGGTAGTCTAAGGAAGACCTTGAAGATGCTAATAAGAACAAAGAACAAGCACCTGAAGCAAGAGGAGGATGGATAGGTGGAAGGACAAACTTTAGGGAAAGGAGATATTTCAATGAGTTAACATGTAGGTGTTATAGATGCAATGATTTTGGACACCCATCTTTCAAGTGTCCTCAAAACCAAGGTTCAACATCAAGTGGTGATAGGAAGAGAGAAAGAAGAACACAAATGGTCCTAGAGGAATTATTTGAAAGTTCAAGTACTCCTGCATACCCTAAGGTGGGAGAAGAACTTATGATAAGAAGAACTTTTTTGCAGACACCTAAGGAGGAAGACATGAGTCAAAGGAGGAGTCTATTTAGAAATTCATGCAAATACAAACGTAAAGTGTGTCAAGTTGTTATTGATTCAAGTTCTCAATATAACATGGTGTCTAGGGATATTGTAGAAAAGTTGAATATACAGAAGATTCCTCATGTAGTAGCATACAAAGCTTCTTGGGTGAATGATAGTCAAACTCTAGTGGTGAATGAACAAGCATATGTAGATTTCAAGATTTGGGAGTACAAGGACAAGGTTTTATGTGATGTGCTACCAATGGATTGTTTCCATTTTCTATATGAAGGTTTATGTATGATGGTACAAAAACACTTATACTATCAAGAAGGATGACAAGAGGTTTAAGCTAACTCCTTTGTAGGGAAGTGGAAGAGATAAGGGTAAGTCTAAGGTTGTCGTTTTTGGAAAGAGAGAGCCTTTAAGGCTTGAGCACAACAAGACTGGTGTATTTATAGGTATGTAGTAGGTTAATGATGTTGGGACAATAGGAAAGGCACCAAGGAATGATGCAAGGAAAGCTAGGAGTTTAAAGGTGTAAGATGGACCTATGACTAAGTTTGATATAGTCAAGGGGAATGATGGTAAGTTTGAGGGAATGATGGAAAGATGGACCTATGACTAAGTCTGATATAGTCAAGGGGAATGATGGTAAGTTTGTAGGAAAGCATGAAAACAAGGTGAAATTATTGAGGGAAGGTTTGTGAAGTAGGATGAAATTATTGTGGGGACCATTGTGTGTCCTATAGGTGAATGTAATGTTGCAAGGCATGTGAGATTTGCAAGTATAGGGGTTGATAAGTTTGATAATGTAGTGGTACATGGTAATGATAGTGTGCAAGGTCTGATAACAATGAGAAAAGGACAGTGTGAGAAAAGGGACAAAAGTTTGATGAAAATGAGGAGAGGGTAGAGTATATAAGGAGTTGTGGGTAGATATAAGTGTGGGGGTGAAATCAGGAAGAAGATTGGTTGATGTACTACTAACCCTTGTTTGTTTGCAGGTATAAGGGCTAGGACAACATCAAACTTTGACCCAAGTATAAGGATGGGGTACACATCCATTATGACCATAAAGGTGGAGGAAAATTTAAATGTGAACACAGTCAAAAGGGTAGAGCAGATCAAGAGAGCTCCATGTTTGAACCAGTTGAAAGGAGGTTTTTGATCATAAGATGTACATGGAGAAATGATAAGGCATGCAACACATTTCAACTCTTGCGACACGAGTCTATTTCATATGGGGTGTATGGTGCAGTAGCACCTACACCATGTTGAAAAATTCAAGTCTTGAAGGTCATTTAAGGGGGTAATAGGTAGTATAGAGTTGGTTTTAGATTTTTTGTCTTTAATAAGGTCTATTAAGACCATTTATAAGGTAATAAAAGGTTTGAAGAGTCACTTAGTTGAAAATGTGATGTAGATCTAGGAATATTCAACAACACATCTCACAAACCGTCAATAATAATCCAAAACAATCTTTGTATAACACATGCTATTAGGCATTGTATATAACATTGGAAACATAACTATGGCAGGCCACAATTTAGTGCAATGAAAAGTCATTAATAACTTCTAAAAAACAAATAATGAATCCAATCTCTTTGGTGAGATTGAATAAAAAATAGTTATAGGATTTTCCTCCAATTTTTATAAAGATCCAACGGTGGAAAAGAAAGTTATTGTATTTTTCCCAAAACTGCAAACCCTAGGTAGGGTTCAGACCTGCCCTCACAAAAATGGTCATAAATTATTCAAATATTAATCAAATTGGATGAGACTTGAAGAAAAATAAATTAGATTCACATGGAAAAAAAATTAAATGGCTCTTAGATCCAAAATATAGACTTTACATTCTGTACCATCTCACTTTTTTATACTGCAAATTCTACACAATATTGTTAGAATAGGAAGTCTCACCAAAATAGTCATATCTGCCACAAAACTCAATAAAATTCAATGAGACAAAAATAATTGGAAACTAGAAACATAAATATTTCCATTCATATATGATACTCCATTATTTGAGACCATAAAATTGTATAAAAAACACAACTTCAGCCTCGTAACAATGTAAAAATCAGAAAATGCACAAAATTTGAGGTTTCCATTTATCAAACTTCAAAAATGATGTCTCCAACCCCCAATTCGAGTTTTGGAGGGTTTATTTATACATTTTCAACCAAAAACAACTATTTTAAACCACCTTTTGATTATTTTGTTGACAAAACACCTTAATGACACTTCATCTACCTAATTTTGTACTTTTGACAATTTTTACAATATATGAGAAATGAACAACATCCTAGGGCCTATAGCACCACAAAGGTGGCCTCTTGGGCCTTATTACAATATAAAAACATCAAATTGGAATAAATTAATAAATATGGCCTCATGGAGGCATGTGATCAAATAGGTGTTCCTGCACCAAACTCCCAAGGGCAAAAGAATTCAAGCCCGTTTGAATTGTCTTTTTCCAGGTCCTCCAGTTACTTTGCACCTTGTCCTTTGTATTTTCAATCAGATTTTGTATTTTCTTCCTTTTTTTATTCTTATGCCTTCTTTTTTCAATCATCCTTGCAACTTGGAAGTCCCAAAACTCTATCATATCATTGTACACTTTTCCTTGACCTTCATAACCTACACATACATAATCCAAAGAAAAATTAGAAACAAAATATAGAAACCTTGAGGTCTCCTCCTTGTCTTCTTGTACTTCAAACTCCTCTTCACACATAACCAACTTATCCAATATTGACACAAATTCACTTGCAACCTTAATGTCCTTTTTTTCTTCTACCTTGACGAGTTCTTCTTCCTCTTGTTTGACTTTTCCATCACCAACCTTACTATTCCATTCTTCTTCAATGGCTGCATATTGTGCCCATAAGTCTTCTTCTTCATCTTTGACTGAATTTTTTGCCTTCTTTTGTGTTCTTTGCTTCTTCATAATATTCTTTAGAGACCATCTTAACCTTTTTGACATTGGTATATTCCAACTCCTTAGTGATTTCTTAAGAAGTTCATGTTCCTTGGCTAATCTTTCCAACTTTTGGCTTATCTCTTCCATGGCTTTCTCAAACTCTAATTGTCTTTCCTTCTTTCTCTCCATCTTTCTCAACTCTTTTTCCTCCCTTTCTTTATTCCTTCATGAATCCTTAGCCTGAAAACATATTTCCAATCTTCTCAACAAATCCATCTCCACAAGCAAGTCTCTCCTTGCTTCCACTTCACTTTGCCACACCTAGGCAATCACGGTCCTTCCTCAACCTGCACAACACACAACCACAAACACCAAACCAAAAAACTTCACTAGCCCATATCTTTTCTAGGCTTTGATACCAATTTGATACAAAGATAGGAGGATTCAACAACACATCACACAAACCTTCAATAATAATCCAAAACAATATTTTTATAACACATGCTATTAGGCATTGTATATCACATTGGAAACATAACTATGGCAACCCACAATTTAGTGCAATGAACAATAATTAATAACTTATACAACACAAATAATGAAGCCAATCTCTCTGGTGAGATTGAATAAAAAATAGTTATAGGATTTTTCTCCAATTTTTATAAAGATCCAACGGTGGAAATGAAAGTTATTGTATTTTTCCCAAAATTGCAAACCCTAGGTAGGGTTCAGACCTTCCCTCACAAAAATGGTCTTAACTTATTAAAATATTAATCAAATTTGATGATACTTGAAGAAAATGAAATTAGATTCACATGGAAACAAAATCCAATTGGTTTCATATTAGAAATATAGACTTTACATTCTGTACCATCACACTTTTTTAGACTATAAATTCTGCACAATATTTATAGAATAGGAAGTCTCAACAAAATTGTCATATTTTCCACAAAACTCAAGAAAATTCAATGAGACAAAAATAATTGGAAACTAGAAACAAAGATATTTCCATCCATATATGATACTATATTATTTGAGCCCATAAAAGTCTTTATGAAACACAACTTCAGCCTGGTAACGATGTAAAAATTAGAAAATGCACAAAATTTGAGTTTCCATTTATCAAACTTCAAAAATGATGTCTCCAACCCCCAATTCGAGTTTTGGAGGGTTTATTTATACACCTTCAACCAAAACCAGCTATTTTCAACCACCTTAATGACACTTCATCTACCTAATTTTGCACTTTTCACAATTTTTACAATATATGAGAAATGAACAACATCATAGGGCCTATAACACCACAAAGGTGGCATCTTGGGCCTTATTATGATATCAAAATATCAAAATGGAACAAATGACTCAATATGGCCTCATGGAGGCATGTGATCAAATAGGTGCTCCTGAACCAAAATGCAAAAAGTTGCACAATAATTGTAAAAGTTGTCAACTTGAGAATTTGAATAGTCATTAGAGTTTGAAAAGTTGTTAAGGGTGTTGGGCAGTTAGGAACTGATTGGAAAAAGTATAAAAGCCTCTGCAAGGGTCATGTAAAGGATTGATCATATTTTGGAAGCAATTTCAATAAGTTTTAATGTTCAAATCTGCATTTTCTCTATTTTTGTTGAACTTTCCTTGTGTTGCACGAACCTATGCAGGTGTGACATGGTTTGAAATATTTTGTGGATGTGGTTATATGTATCTAATCATTTAAATTTGATCTAAAGTCCTAACTCATAATTTTGTAAGAGATATCCCCATTTCATTATGACTGCCCTATTTTGTTGGGTTAAGGGTTTTGAGGGAAACAACATAATGTTTTGACCAATCCACCTACTATTTGGTCTTCTCACTTAATGGATTGGTTTGTATGATGTTAGTTTAGATTTTTTTATGCCTTAGTAGTTTAGAAAGTGAAGAAATTTGATGATGGTGTGATGACCTAGGGTTGGGTAGTGATATTTCATCATGAAAATGAGGAACCATGATACGGTTTTGACAAATTGATGAAAGAATTGGTCTTGTGAGTGTTTTTTGAGTTTGTGCAAGTGTTTTGAAAGATGTTTGAAGCATTCATTGAATTGGTTAAGCCTTGGATGTATGAATTTCAATCAAACCTATGCATTGCATGGAAAAATGAGAGTTTCATGGGGCAGCGTGCTAAAGGCCCTATAGGTGCAAAATAATCTTAAAATGTATTGTTTTAGGACACAACTCAAGACTGTTTGAGTTGTTCTTGTGAAGCTCAAGTGTTTAAAAGGAACTCTCTTTGTAAAAGAGGGCTAATTCACTAGCCTAGGACAAAGGTATGTTATTGGTTCTCAAATTTGGTCCAAAGGAGTCAATGGTAGTTTTCACATGTTGTGTAACTCTTAAAAGGGTATCTTGATTGCTAATTTTTTTGTGAAGTGCTTTGGGAGTTTTGGTTGAAAAATCCCTTAAACCGGGTTGCATATGATACAAGGGAAAGCATGGTCAAGAGTTGAATTTTGAGCTAATCATTTGATTTGGATTTGAAGTATGGTTGATATCCACTTGTTTGGAATATTGTTTAGTTTGACAACCCCTATACTACATCACAAACCTCACAAACTATTTCTTTCCAAGCCCAAAAAGGGTTCCAATTCATAACCACAAGAAGATGTGTCCAATTCATAACCTCAAGAAGATGCATTTCAATTTTCTATGAATGGTTTTACCTTCTCGTATTGAAACCCTTTCTTTCTTGCACATTACCAATGAAACCATAAGCAAAAATTGTATATCTCATAAATTTTCTAGTTGAATATCCTAAAATTTCACCACATACAATTTTCTTGAAAATTTCAATTCATATCCCATAATTTATGAGTTCTTAACACCTTCATGGTAGTGAAAATGAAACAAATTAAATACAAGAATATTGTCACACAATTACATTATTCATTTCCCACAATACCACTTACAATCTATTTATAGAAATATATAACAAATTAGGTTGGGTATTAATCACAAGTAAAGCACGGTCTTACAGATGCTAAATCTCATGTATCACTTTTTTTCAAATTTATGTCATTTATTCAACCATATATAAATCTTCTATGATTATGCATCATTCATACCTAATGCTTATTCAATAGACCTAGGTCCATCCATGTTAGCATATACAGCAAAAATATATTTGTAATCATTAGGTGAATTCCTTTTAGGTGGTTGTTTATACCTTATAGACAAGTTGTTGGTTCTTCATCCTCTTCTAAAGATTCATAGCTAGATGAGCTCTCCTAAACTTCTTATATATCTTTTTTCCTTTATTTAAATTTCTTTGATGTAGAAAGAATTTGATTATCATATTTGTATTTACTTTGTTTTAGCTGCAATACAATAGAAGAAATCATATTTTCTATAAAAATAACACTACCACAATATATTATCTTATGTTTAATAATATCTCAAAGCCTCTCTCCTTTTACACCATAACTATGACAATGAAGATACATTTCAAATCCTTGTTCTCCAAGTTTTTTTGATTTTCCTTCGATACATGTGCATATGCCTTGTAACCAAAAAATCAAAGATATATCAATCAAGGATTATGACTCAACCATAACTTGACTAGGAATTTTACAAATGTAGCTGGTGTAGGAGACCTATTCATCAAGTAATAAGTAGTGGATAAAAAATTAGCTTAAAAACATTGTTCTAGACTAGCATCACCAAGTATACTCCTAACCTTCTCCAACATTTTCATATTCATTATTTTTGCAGCTCCATTTTGATGTGGATAATATAGAATTTTATTTTATCTATAAATACCACAATCCTTAAAGAATATATACAAAATTATTGAGGAAAAATTAACCACCATTATAGGTCCTCAAACATTTTATTTTGTCCTATAATCATCAATAAATAAAACATAATATGTTTATTTTACAATGGAAGGAACATCTATAGAAACACACAAATTATAATGAATAATCTCCAACACACCACAATATTTTTGAGAACTCAAGTTAAAATAAACACAATTTTGTTTACCATAAATACAATTCTTAAATAAATCAAAATGAAGATTAAAATTAGTCAACCCTTCAATTGTTGAAAGTTGTTGTCATTGATTTCAACAATAATCTTTGTGTTGTTATCAGTGATGGAGATCATTGGCAGTTGTTGTTAAGACAGATTATTAGTTGTAATTTATGTTGGTCCTTGGCATTGGTTTTCTTTGTTACATTCATTTTTGGATAACATTGGTTGGATGCCATGCCTTATCAAAGAAGAGAACAAGAAGTTCATGGGTTGATGTCATGTCAAAGAAGTACTATTATTTATGTTTACATAATGCATTACTACTAATAGAAAAGTTGTTTTCATGATAATATATTAAGATTGGGATTAGAAGCATGACTAATATTGGAGAGATGTTGCAAAAGGTCTAAATTTCTTCTTATGATCTCTCATGATGTTCTTGATAACATGTGTTTCTTAAAGGAAGTTCTAGTTTCCACAAGTTGCTCAAATATTTCTGCTTTCAGAAGCTGCATTGAAGTCTATATAGGAGAATGCTCTACATTCCTCTGTTGTTGTAGTTTTGGTATTATGGTTTGGTATTCAATGATAGTGATTTGTGTACATTACACTTATATATTTTCAAGTCACTTGTGTTGTCGAGGAGGTTCATGTGAATTGCAAAAGGTTGGTAGTGTTGCTAGTTGTTTAGACAAATCTAGGAAATGCTCCACATTTCTTCACATTGATGTCTTTTCTCTTGTGGCTTGGTGAATGTGTTCACAATGTATGTGCAATGTCTCATTTCTAATCTCATATGTTGAAGTCGTCCATAAACTTTTCTGATGCGGGAGCATCCAGTGGTGTAAGGGCAATCTTGCATCACCCAAAAATAGTTAAATTTCAAGTTTCTTATTTTTTAGATGTTTTTACATTTTAAGATACCCTTTTCATCATAATGAAATTCACAACTTACGGTTTTTATTTTCTACTCCTATGTTGAAAGATATTGCTATTTTAGTTTCCCATATTTTCACCTGAAAATCTTCCAAGTTAGATTTGAGGCACTTAGAGTTCATATAATGGCCCTAAAACTTTCCTAAATTGGCATAGTGGATTTCAAGCGCGTTATTGACTTCGAGACCTTTCCAATGGTTCAAACGGTTCACGAATCAGAGTCCCGGATCAAAAGTTATGGCCCCAGGAAGTTGGTGCACTTTCTAGAAGATACAATTGCAAATGTTCTTTTGAAATTTGAACTTCAAGTTGTAATTTTCGGCGCCAAACCAACTAAACTCAAATTTGAATGTTTTTTTGGCTCCAAACTAAAGAGGAGCTCTATTTATGGGTGGGTTTCTAATTTTTGGGTAGCTTTTCGGGGAACAAGCTTGCATATTGCAAAAGAGTTATTTTGTAGCTTTCTATAACTTGCATGTGTTGTAGGAATTGGGTATTTGAGATATTCTAAATGTAAGAAGCTCCATTTTCTAAATAATAAAATTATTCTCTTATTTGTGGGTTATTTTCTAAGTCTCGGGCTACGCCCTCATCAAGTGGTATCAGAGCAAGGTTTTCTTGAGGGTGTGGACAGATCGCCGATCGTGTGGCAGTTCACACCAGGACCATGGTTGTGGGTCGAGGTCAAGAAAGATGCCTCCAAGAGGGATTCCTGGTAGGCATGGTGGTGCCAAGCAGGGTCGAGGCGAATGCCGGGTGGGAAGAGATGCATTGTCACCGGTGAGAGATTGATGCATTACAAGAGCAAAT
>VDFB02254883.1:46967-59619 GCA_007258455.2 Sequoia sempervirens | reverse complement strand
TTTAAATATTGAATTAATTAAAAGGTACAAAAAAATTAGTATATTTAATTTATATCCAAAGGGCCCAAAACCAATCCCAAATGGAACACCCAAAGTATGTGTGTAATCCCAATGTTTAACATGTCTAATTGTAACTCCCAAGCCAAAGAACCAAACATTCCAAAATACAAGAACCTTGATTTGGAACTCTAATTTCTCTAACAAGATGCTCTTATACCTTCCTACATTAACTCAAAATTTTCATGCAACAATGATCTTACAAGTCTATGTGTAACTTCCATCATCAATGCTCTTACTATGTAGCTCATGTTAAATGTGATCTTCTACACCTCTTACACATGTTATAACATATAATCTTGGTGGGTTACTATAATCTCCAAGATTAATCAAAGGGAGGAAATTATATCCAATTAAACTACAAGGTTTGAAATACTTACAAGACACCTAACCTCTAACAACCTCCTTAGAACTAACCCTAAAATGTTGAAAACACAAATCTAAAATAATACAATATTCTTTCTAATTCCATCCTTTGGAGGATTCCTCTAGGGCCTAAAGTAATGCTCTAACATCACCAACTATAAATGAGGTGGATAGTATGTGTTGTGGAAAAAGAAGATTTGAGTGTTGTATTGAGGATCATTAGAAGAAATTAGTTCATAATTTATAGAGGATTGCCATAGTAGTAGAGGAAAAGCTATTGTTGCACCCACTTGTTATAATTTCTCTTTTAATTAATTCTATCAAAGGTGATGAGAAATTTCTACTACCAAGATAGTTTTTCTCCTTGCAAGGTTTCCAAGGTAAAATTTTAATCTATTTATCTTGAATTATTTATTTTCCAATATATTGTTGGTTCACAGTTGTCGTTGCACCAAAAGATTGACCTATTAATGTCTGATACATTTGCAAGAGTTAACAGATCCGCAAGAGGTGGTTAGTCCATGTCACGAATCTTGAACGGAACACTAACTATTTGCCAATAAACTCCCCCTCAGCATTACCCGAGGGGATTCAAACCTAGAACCTTTGGCTCTGATACCACTTTTTGGCCCACAATTGTCGTTGCACCAAAAGATCGACCTATTAATGCCCGATACAACTGCCAGAGCTAACAAATCCATAGGAGGTGGTTAATCCATATCATTCACTGTAAATATCTAAATTCCCACCTTCTCAAATAAGAGAGAACCTCCTTAAATAAAGGAGAAAGGGTGGAAAGATATTTGAAGGGGTATTAGTCACACCTATTCAACAACTACCATTCATGAATAATTAATAATCTAATAATATTAGACTATAAAATTATTTTAAATGGGATACACTTCATAAAGCATATAATATATAAGATTTATAACCTTATAAATTAGAAAAATTTATATAAATAGTATAAGAATATGACCCCTAATAATATTATGTTCTAACAATAACATATATCTATAAATTCATAAATATTTGTCATGGAATCTCAGAATATGATACAAAGATCTACAAAATTTATATATTATTAGAGCATTAAAATTTCTTCATGATCTTTATAACATCCAGGAAAGAAGATGAGATCATGGATGGGTTCCAAGTCCAGGAAATACTCTGTCAAATTTAGCTACACCATGCAGAATCAACAGGCAATCTCGAAGTGGCCAACTCCTATGTGCTGGGACTAGTGAACCTTACCTAAGGTTGGCGCTTTCTCCTGGATAGTTCTGCACGAACGCATTCTGATGGGGGAAAGACTCAAATCTCTTTATTTTTTCAACCCAACCCGGTGTGTTTTGTGTGAAGAGGCGGAAGAAACAATCGACCCGTTTGCAATGGAATGTTGCAACTGGTTACATAGGAAGTTAGGTTGGATTGAAGCCCTTCCCAATGACATTGTTTGTCTCCTGAAGAGCTAGCCTAGAGATGCCTCTGCAATGTGGAATGGACTCTGGAATGCTTTCCCCTCCTTACTGGTCTAGCACATCTAGCACGACAGGAACAACAAGATATTTAAAGGCAAAGTGTCGATGATTGTGGAGGTGCTGAGGAAGCTAGAAGTAGGCATTTGTGAGATAGTCAACACAAGCCTCAAAGATTCCACATTGACACCATTCTCTGGTTGGGATGGGGATATCATGAAAAGATGAGCGGGCCTCGGGCTCCCTACTCAACTCCTCTGCAAAAACCAAGCTAGCGAAAGGAAGCTAATGAGAGCTCGAACCAAGTGGAGAGCCCCACCCATTGGAAGATTAAAAATAAACTTCAACGAAGCATTGAAGGACAATCCTGGGGTCATAATTCAAAATGAACTTGGTGACAGTTGTATGGGCCATATCAAAGAAACTACCTCCTGGCACCAACAATGAAGCAGATTTTTCTGCTCTTCTCTTTCGCCTCCAATTTTGTAGAGACCACTATCTCTCTAACCTCGACATTAAGGGGGATTCATTAATCTACATTGAGGCAATAATCTACAAGAGCATTTCAAATTGGAAACTCAAATATAAAGCTGAAGCAATATGGGAAATCCTGGACAATTTTTACAATCCAAATATCGCTCACATCTATCGTGAGGGAAATATGGCAGCTAACTTCCTTGCCAACTAGGCGTGTGTGTAGGTTCAGGACATCATTGAATCATACTCTTGTGATCTATGGTCAGACATACCAAAGCGATGATCATCACAACGAAGGGAAATCTTCCCCTTCCAAGAACGATGGAATCTGGGTTGTTTGTTGAGAAGCTGAGACTAATATTTGGATGGCTTTCCTGGCACAACCAAATGCCTATCTTGTGTGTTGTGATGTATGTTTTTGTCAAATTTCCTAGGCTCTTGATTGAACTAGATGTTTTCAAACACTGCTATCAATTACCAAGTCTCTATACAAACTTTTCAGACATAATATAAAAGGAGCTACCCCAATGTAGCACTTAGCGAAAATAAATAAATATTCTTTATGATATTTGGCTAGAGATTATCAAGAAATAAATGTTGAATCTCAGTATGGGAGAGTGACGGTGCATATTCCCCAAAAATATATTAGAATATTAAAAAAATAGCTACGCAGTCACTCAATTGTTGTTTACAATAAATGTGGTATGTGAAATTAACATCCTAGACAATTTGAACCTAGAAGTAGCTCATGAATTCTTGTACAAGAACATCAAAATACATAATAAAGCCATGAGGTGGAGAAAATAATTATTAAGACAATAGTCCATAAGAATGCAAATTAAAATTATCACAAGAATGTGATTGTCGTAAAGATAATCAATTTAAGTAGCATTACATGATTGCACATGTATTGTAGTCTTTTCCTTGTTGTTAGATAGAGAAAATCAAGAGACCAAAAATATGAGTGGAAATGGATGTGATATAACATCATAAGAAAGGGATTAAATAATGGATGTATGTAGTGACCTCTATAAACTAGAAGGAATAGTATATAGCTTCTATAGTGTTTATCAACAAAGATGTAAAATAGGGGACATGCTAGGATTAGATGATTGTTGAAACTAAGGAGGTAGTGATGGGGGAAAGAAGGATCTATATAATAATTGCACAAATTTAGTGTAGGAGGTAAGAACCATATATGATATGAAAAATAAGGAATAGATGGGATGAGAAGACATAGTAAAATGTAAGTGATGGTAGTCAAATGGAAGTGCAAGAAATAGGAGATGAAATCAATGTGTAAGGATGGGCTAGTAAATAAAAATAAGAGGAAACATAGAGGTAGCTATCAAATGATCTATATAGGAAGGGATATAATAAGAATGAGTGATGAGGTAGAAAATATAAATTTAAGTTTATGGGGCAAAGGAAGTATGTATAGGAAGATTGAATAAGGATACAAGAAAAGTAGATGTACATTTAGAGAGTTAGAAGAAGGAGGATGAAAGAGATGTGGATATGGTGAATTAACATGTATAGTATGGAATATGTTATGTAAAATATATAACATATATAGTTGAGTGTGTAATCCTAAGTGTTACAAATTATATTTAATTTTGTGGATGATAAATAATGACTAGCCTCCCAACATCGTGAAATGGGTAAAAATGGATATGCATGTGAGCAAGGAGGATTTATTTACTATATTTATTTATCAACATACATTTATTATTGTTTAAGAATACATTGAATGGGGATGTTACTATTTTCATTTGGATTTTCACCCTTGCCAAGTACTTTACTCAGTAATCCAGTAAAATATTGGATGACTTCTCAAAGTGTTGGTTTTTGAAAATTGAAGACAACCTCCAGAGAGGGTCAGTTCCCTTGGTACTCACCTAATTTAACCTATGCTATTGTTGCTTGTTGAGGAAAAGGATGGAGAATGGTCTTAAATGATATCTAAATCCTAATGAGGTGATGCACCAAATTTTTTCAGAGTCTATACTGTTGTTTGAAAAACACAAAATGTTCAGTAAACAAACTAAACTAGGCACAACTCGGCTTTTGTGTGCTTTTGAATAAGTATTTCATAGTAAATTTGAAATGTTTTGAAGGTTTTTTTCAAGAAAATCAGATGTTTATCATAGCTAAAAAAGCTCCATAACTCAATAAACACACATATTTCTGCAAAAGAGCGTATTGAAATGAGACATGAAATTGAGGACATGTAGACATCATGGAACCATATCAATCATTTTTATGATTTTCACAGAATATTACAAATTTGAGAAAGCCCAAAATGCTTACTTTATTGATCAAAATGTACTTATAACTGAATATAAGTATGAGAAAATACATATTTCTTCTTTAAAAAAATGATATTACAATGCCTTTTTTAATGGATTGCAATGCATAGTATATACCTCAAAAAACTCTTTTTTGAGTTACAATACTTAGTAAAACTAGCAAGAACTTCCCCAAAAGTGACCTCCAACCTCCTCTTTTGTATTCCATCATTTCCTATATATTAGCAACATGTTTTGAATCATAAATTATAGCTGCTTACATTTGCCGATCGAGTCATGACCTTCCTTGGGTGCCTAGAAGATATTTTCCTTTTTTTCTTCTTCTTTGAAAACATATAACAAGCTCTTCAATCAAGGTGTAGGGTAATGCTAGTTGACTCCTTCAACTCAAAGATCTAAATATGCTCCTTGGAGAACTCAGAACTATCTCCGTCTCATGCATGAGTAAATAATGGTGACTACTTTTTGATCATTACTTTTCACACTATTTACTTTATGAATATAGGACATATTTTCCTATATCTTTGAAACTTCCTTGGCTCTTTGAGAAGGTAGGATAAGAAATTCCACATATAATAAAGGAAATAAGATACCCCAAAAATTTATAGCATACTCTTTATATTTCTTTACAATAATATTCACCTTCTTTATATACACCTCATCTTGATAACATTATGGAAGGGTACACGATTAAACCAATATTTGTGATTTTAGAGAGCTTGATTGTTGACATTCTAGAGCATAATTTTTGTGTTCTTCTAGTAGAAAGGGACAGAAGGCACTCTAGATCAAGATTTTGAACTCAAGTGACCTATAGGGAAAATCAATGGAATGGGAAAAGGAGCAAGAAATACCAATCAAGTAGAGTGAATATTATATTTTGATGGCTTTATTTTCTTTTGGTGTGATGGATGAGAGCAATATATTTCAACTTACATGCTTTATCTATAGAATTTTTTACTTTTCTAAATTTTATAAGGATATGTCAACCTCATACAACTAGGAAGATGTAAGGACTCATCGCCAAAGTTTAGACTAAGTGAGTATAGACATCATGAAAGTGGAATAATGGTATGTGGAATGTGTTTCTTTTAAAATGCAACATTTAATGAGGAAAGAAATGCGTGATTTTCTTATAAGTATCTATGAGTTAACAACAATATCAAATATTGTAAAATCTATCTATGGTATTTGAAAGAAAATTTACAAACAATTTTCTTAATAGCCAAGATTCTTACTCAAGCATTGTATCAAATATAAAGTATTATTAGAATATTATTGCACTTTTTTATTTTATTTCTAATCAAAAATAAAGTGGCAGTTTAAGAAAAAAAACTCCATCCCTTTTTATTGAAAATGTAATCTTATTATTGACAATGTTACAACTCTCTAATTGACAGGTGGATCTTTGAAAGATGCGATATCTCGCCCATGAATAGAATAACCCCCGTCAACTACAAGGTTGTGGCCATTGATGTAGGAAGTCTCATCAGATGCTAGAAACAAGAAAGCATTGGCCACATCATCAAGAGTAATCTTCCTTCCATTGGTGGAGTTCCTCTCAATCTCATCAACAAGGACCTCCTTAGGACATTGCCCATTAGATGCCTCATCAATCCACTCCGCCATCATCTTTGTCACAATCGCATAGGCTGAGACAGCATTGACACGTATTCCTATCTTTTCCAACTCCACTGCACCGCTCCTCATCAACCCCAACACAGCATTCTTGGAAGCCATGTAGCCATGAGAGCAATTATCTGTCTTAAGAAGTGCCAACACACTGCAGTTGAAGAGTATGGAACCAGAGTTGCGTGGAATCATGACCCTCGCAGCGTGCTTCATGCCTAACATAGACCCCGTCAAATTCACTGCCATCACTCTTTCCCAAGTGTCCAGTGAAACCTGAGTGATGGAATTACCATGAGTGTGCAACATACCCGCATTGTTCACCATGATGTCTAGACGTCCCTTCTCCTCCATTGCTCGATCTACAACCCCTTTCACATGGCTCTCGATTGCCACATCACATTTCACAAATGAAGCACTGCCATGGAGCTCTTGTCAAACTTGAAGCCCTGCCTCTTCATCGATGTCAGCAATATACACATAAGCACCTTCTCCCACAAACTTCCTTGCCGTGGCTGCACCTATACCATTTGATCCACCTGTAACGATTGCCACTTTGCCTTCGAATCTCCTCATCCTATACCATACCCACTCAAATCCATTAGATACACAAACATAAACTACGTAAACCAGACAAATCTAAATCCATACAAGAAGAAAAAAACATAAAAGCATTCTGTGATATTAACTTACCCTGAGCAAGCCATAAGAAAAATCTGCCTCTACTCAAAATGTTCCTCTGCTCTTAGCTTTGGCTACTTCTGTATACAATTTCTGCCTTTGCTCAAAATGTTCCTCTGCTCTTAGCTTTGGCTACTTCTGTAAACTGTATAAGAAATGAATGTTGTATAGACCTCTTATTCAACACTCCCTTATTCGACGCTATCTTTTTCAAAGCTCTCTTATTCGACGCTATCTCAAAGCTCTCTTATTCAACGCTCTCTTATCCATTGTTATATTAAACTGGTTATATTAAATTAGTAAAATAAATAAAGAAAGTAATTAAATTCGTAAGTCTAAGAAGGTGGGATGAACAAGTCAATTTAACCGCTCAACATATGATGGTATCATCGAACATGTCAACGTTGACCGATGGAGATGGACGGAGGGATTTATCACATGAGCCAATTGATTGCCTTGGTGCTATCAAACCCTCCATTTTGTTGGATTGAAGGGAATCGAACCCTCTCATTCAAGATCATTGTGCTAAGCATTTTCCAAGAGGGTGATCAATCATCCCCATTCAAATGTAATCAATATTCTCTAAAATATTATGTCTTCATATGACATATCTTTCTATTCAAGGGAATTAAGTTGATCCTTTTATCATGGCATTTACCACTGTATTCACATGGGTGTTTTTGGTCACTAAGGATTGTGCTACCATCTTTTTCAAATGTCGGGAGAAACATTATAATTCATCGATATTATTTTCAATTCATGTTCTTATATGTTTGCATTATTCACAATAATTTCTATAAATCATACTTACATGATTTTATAGATGATTACATGCTTACATCCTTCGACGATATTTAATTTTCATGTATTACGCTTCCCTTATTACAACCTTTTTTTCTATAAACTATGGATACATACAATTGTAAGGGGGCATATCCTATCACTAATATTTCTAACTTTAGATATTCAAATAGTTACATTGGTCATAGAAACTCATATTATGAGAATATGTACATAAGAAGAACACAAATGATTATATCCTCATAGGCTCCATTACTCCATATCCAGACCCTATGATAATATTCTTTGATTGTCTAAATATTTACTTTACATGTATGTGAGTATTAATTAATTTTAGATGCATGATTGTTTTATTATTCACTTCAATGAATTTTTAGAATCGTAATGATAAAATTTGCATTCCCATGCCATTTCCATTTAATTAAATTTCTTGTTTGAGAGGAGTACATAAATACATAAATGTATTGACAAATGGCACAATTTTGTACAAAGGTGGGTTCATTTCCCTACACTATCTGCTTACCCCATTAAACATGTTTATGCATCTACTCCTCATCATTCACATGTTTACACACCCTTATACAATTGATATATCCACTTGTTTATTACACCTAGGCTTGTAGTTATTTATGTGCACACATCATCCACCAATATCTAGCCCTTTACATGTCCCAAGACTACTTTGTGGTCATGGGCGATTCCCACCAAAATTTAAATTTCAAGTTGACTAACATATTTAGCTAACTAAACATAAATTTACACAATGTGTTAATATGTCCTTATATTTAAAGGAACTTAATTTATTCATTTTAACACATAAAGAGATCCATGATTTGAGATCTATATTCATATACCATTTACATTTATGCATCACAATTGGTGTACTAAAATAATCTAGTTCTACACAAGCATTTGTATGACTGAGTAAATGACCATTACATTAGTGAGTCAACTTTTAATAATTTTGTGTTTATCATTTAGAACAACTCCTTGGTATAGTAAAAATGGAATTTCATTTTCTTCATCTTATTGGAACAAAAAAATGCTCACATTATTTGTAGTGCTAGAAAACACAATATCCCTTGTTAGTTATTTTCTTATGAAAACTTTTTGTTTCATATGCATCAAGAATGTAATGATGTCCACCTTCAAGTTTTAGAACAACTCTTTGTTATAGTAAAAATGGAATTTTACTTTCTTCATCTAATTGGAACAAAAAAATGTTTGCATTATTTATAGCGTTGGAAAACACATTGTCCCCTGTCAATTGTTTCCTTATGAAAAGTTTTTGTTTCGTATGCACCAACAATGTAACATGAAGTCCACCTTTAAATTTTAGAACAACTCTTTGGTACAGTAAAAATAACATTTCACTTTCTTCATTTGATTGGAACAAAAAATTCTCATGCATTATTTGCAGTGCTAGAAAAAATACTATCCCCTATCAGTTATTTCTTGAAACATAGAAAAAGAGGGTCATCATCAATAGGGTATCAATGGTGAACCTAGTTTTCATTATGTGTGCATTTCATTCAATTATTAGGTCCAAAACATGCAAATAACAATAAAAAACTAACCCTAGTTGTCATAGCAATGAAAAGGGGAGTTTTGAGGGCTTGAAATGATGTGTACCTTGTAGAAAACTTGTTTTTAGGCCATAGAGGACTCATTCACCTTTAGTGGCTAATGTGTCCTTGTCAAAGTTCCAAAAACTGACTACTAGGTTTTATTCCTCTTAGTCTGCACTCCTAGATCCCAGGTTTTCACTACTTCAAGCACCATTAAGGATGCATTTACCTTTAGTGGTGAATGGGTCCTTTTAGGGTTTCAGAAAATTGACTTTTGAATTTTGTACCTTGATTCCTACACTCTCAAATCCTTGGTCTTCATATCTTGAAATCATGTAACAAATTTTGTAGCTTCCTTTCTTTGTACTTGCACTATGAATGAAAACTTTGCACCTTAACAACTTGCTCCAAATCTCTTCCCCACTTGAACTTCAACCAGTAAATTTGCAAACACACATTCAAGGGAAGAAAAAATTGTTGATTGTTAGTGAATAGGGGTTTTCCTAAGTCAAACCCCTTGTACGTATTTAAACCAAATGATGAAATGTTGAAATTGAAGCATGAACATGAAATATGTAATTTGTCATACCTTGGAAGTTGTTTCAGAAGATAAATTTGCAAACATGTAGTGGCCATTAAGAATGTAGATCTTGAATGTGAAATGATGCTTGCAAGTAGATCCTCAATGCTACATTGACAATCTTAGCTCAACAAAATGCATGAATGTGTTAAACCCTTGACATGATGAAATGATCTTGAATTGTTGCAATAAAACTTCACAAATCTTCCCTTGAATGCCTTTGAAATACTCTTGTGAACTCTATAATGCTCTTGTGAATGTACTCTTGAGTGATCATGAAGATCTAGGATGAAACTAGGTGAATTAACCCCTTATTTATACTAAATTTAGAGATTAACCCCAAAATTCAAATAATTCAAGTTGACCTCAGATCTAGGTATTAAAATCATAAGGATCTTGCCACAATTGAATTCAAAAATGGGTGTCCTACTCAAGGAGGACCCATTCTCAACTAAAGGTGAATGGATCCTGGCACAATTTCCAGGACCAAGATTCGACAAAGTGAAATAACATAAAAAACCAACCTCAAAAATGCAAAGAAAGGGGTGTCCTATGTGGAGAGGACTCATTCGCCAGTAAAGGCCAATGGGTCCTAGTAGCATTTTTTAGGACACCAAATTTTCCAAATTAAATGTCATACAATATCATTATTAAGTGTTAGGATAGATCCTTGAAAAGAGGGCTTGAATTTGAATTAAAGAGGCCAATTAATCTCAATTAACCACCATTAATTAATGAAACCCTAGAAAAGTGTGAAAGTGTGTTACAACACTTTACAACACTTTAAAAAGGTACAATTTTAGGTACACTTTATTAAAAAGGGCCCTAGAATAATATGAATGTGTACAACACATTACAACATTAAACCTAGGCACTATTAAGTTAATTTTGTATCAATTAATCCCAAATTAATGTGAGGAAAAAGGACTACTTTTTTCTGTTACTACATTTTTCCCCCACTTTAGTGAGAGGATGACCCCATGTCAAACTTACACTAAAGTAGACATTAAAGACACTTAAATATGCAACAATAACAAAGATGCATGATCATACCCTATCAAAGGCCAAGAAAAATAAAGAAAAACAAAAGGATCAAGCACAACCATCCAAACACGATGTGGAATGAGGTTGTTTGTTCGTAACATATGCTACTAACTCTGGGGTAGTGGAACCTCAGTCTGTCCACTAGGTGAGTTGTCCCAAATATGTGTGTGCTCACTCTAGGGTAGTGGAACCTCAATTTGTCCACTAGGTGAGTTATCCCAATGAGGTGGCAAATGAGAGATCATGTTAGCCTCTCATACCATACCGAAGTTATCCTTATGACAACTTTGAGAAGACACTACAATGTAATGCTTTTGTAAATGATTTTTGAATGTGATGTATGTAAGTTTTTGTTAAAGGGAATTTTTATTTGTTCGTGTAAGATCTTCTTCTTAGGGAGCATTGTGCCTAATGTCTCCAAGAGAGGACAAATCAAAAAAATATCACACTCTTGAAGGAAATCAAGCCCAATGACACCACCAAGAAAAGGATGCATCTCAAGGAGAAAGAAAACTACACAGTGACACATGAGTGTCGATGTATGCCCCCACTTTAAATCGGTTGCTTACACCATTTTTGTGAGAAATTACTTTAAAGTATACGAAGACATGAGAGCTTATTTGGAAATCCCTATGCCAAGTCATGTGTTTCCAATAAGCTACATCATGAAAAAGGGGAGGGGTGCCCCAAAACTCAATACATCACATCCCAAGCTTGCTCTAATATAAACTTGGAAGTGTTGGCAACACAAGGGTGGAAAATTGAGAGGGGGGGTGAATCAGTTGTCAACAAATTTCAAAATTATTAAACTTATTAATCCTTATTCTTAGATCTAATCAATATCAATGAAAGCATGAATCAACAACACATCAAAAACACACATAATACCAAGATTTTTTACATGGAAACCCTGCTAGGGGAAAAACCACAGTGGAGGTCAGTCCACAAGATTATACCCTGTTAAAAGTATAATGAAAATGAAATATGGGGAATGCACATTCATTCAGGCACACTGTCTAGAGCTCACTGCTCAATTACAAAGGAAGACACACTATCTTACAGAGAGATTTGGATTACGACCATCCGGATTTTGAACAGAGAAAATAGCATCTGCTAATGCCTGATTATAGTTCCAGTTAAGCACATGAACACTTCTTCACTCTTCTTCACTCTTCATCACACTCTGCTCTTCCTTCAAATGATATTTGCACATACACATACACAGAAGCACACTCTGGAATACACTTTTACTCTTCAATTCGAATAAACAATCACTCTTATATATCCACAACAAGAAATTTCATCCCTTCATGTCGGCTTCAACGAAAATAATAAAGTGAACATAAAATGTCAGCCCAAAAAAATTAAGATTATTAATGCCAATCAACCAAGGTCGACCATAACTTAGAGAGGACCCAAATTAACATCTCCAATATGAAGACACTTCAATTAATTTATCCTTGAAGATCCATAACACATTACAAACACTATGTCGGCCAAGAACAAGAAAAACATGAACACACAAGAGAAAATCGCCAACCACAAGCACAACGATCAATGCAGACGTGCAAAAAAGATAGAGAACAATCTAGAAACATCTACAAGCATCAAAAATCACAAGAGAATCATCTGCAACAACTAGACTAACTAAAATAGCATCAT
>VDFB02254883.1:25807-46867 GCA_007258455.2 Sequoia sempervirens | reverse complement strand
TATCCCTCTCTACCCACATATCCCTCTATCACTCCCTACCGCACTCTCTTTACTATTCCTCTATCTCACCTCCCTCTCTCTCCCTCCATACCTCTCCCTCCATCTATCCTTCCTTATCTACTCTTTATCTCTCATGTCTCTCTACCTCTCCTCCACTCTCTACTTATCTTTATCTCCTCTCCCCCTCCCAACCTCTCTCTCTCTCTCCCCAATCCCTCCCTCCCCCTCTTTCTCTCTCCCCCTATGAGGGTTGAGGGTGTAAGGTTTAGTGTTTAAGGTATAGGGTTGAGGTTATAGGGTTAAGTGTATATGGAATATGGATTAGGGTTAAGTGTATAGGGTATATTGATTATGGTTTGGGATATTGGGTTGAGGATATTAGGTTTAGGGTTTATGATTTATGTATAAGTTTGAGGGTTGAGGGCAGGGAAAAATTTAAGAAACCCCCTCCTTGGAGAAGTTGTAAAATCCTAGGGAATCTTTCATACTTCCCAAAAAAAATAAAAATTTTAGAGCGATTTTTTTTTTTTGTGAAAAAAAAATCCCCATTGGTGAATCTTTTGTAATCGCTAGAAGTCTGTGGAAAATCCTGGAAAATTGTAAATTTTTTAAAACCACTAAAATATTTTCATTGGCGATTAAAATCTATTTTCAAACCAATAAAATATTTTCATTGGTGAATTAAACCTATTTTCAAACTAGAAAAAATAATTTTGTTGGCTATTATTTTTTAAACCAAAAAGTAAAATTCATTGGTGAATTAAACGTATTTTCAAATGATTAAGAAAAAAATTTGGTGAATTAAACATAATATCAAACTAATAAAAAAAATCATTGGCCAATTAAATTCAGTGGCAAATCCACTATGGTTCAATGAATTTTCAATGGATGGTTGTACTTGCATTTTGGAAGTATATCTCTCAAGCACTAGATTTGCGAATGGAAACCTTCAGAATAACACTACAACTATTAGATGTGGACATGTGGTGAGATCAAGGTTCATCATCATGGTAATTAATCCGACGGGTTGGATTTTGGCGATGAGTGATAGAAGAACTTAAGTGGCAAAAATATGCACGTGCATTAAGTTTTTTTTAAAAGGATTGCCTAGAAAGAATGTAGGACCAAGGTTTAAAAAATTAAGAAAGTTTTACACAAAGGATGTGACACATCAATCTAACCATGACCGTTCGATGAATTTTTGATTGACAACTTTAGTTGCATTCCAGAAGTATATCTCTCAAGCACTAGATTTGCGAATTGAAACCTTTGGAATAACAATAGAACTGTTAGATGCGGATGCATGGAAAGATCAAGGGTCATCATCATGGTAATGAACTCGATGGGTTGGATTTTGGTGATGAGCAATAGCATAAAGTTTATTTTAAAAGAGGGACCACCTAGGAAGAACGTAGTACTAAGGCTTAAAAATTTAAGAAAGTTTTATTTTTATCAGTGATACTTTCCTATTTTATTAATTATAAAGAAAAAGATACAAATTCTATAAAGTTCACAACATCCAAAAACTACCAAAAAAGTTGATCAGTGATACTTGTTTATTTTATTAATTACAAAGAAAAAGATACAGATTCTATAAACTTAGCAACATCCAAAAACTACTAAAAAAGTTGAATAACCAGCTCAAAAACCAGAGTATCAGAACTTACCTAAACAACTGCACCTTTGTAGCAGAGGCTAAAAACAAAATAGAAAACTACACTTTACGTTAACCATTATTACTCATTCTTCTTCGAAGACTCACCCATCTCTAGTGGCAGTATCTCCTTTAACAATTTTGGCTTCTTTCGTGAACACAGTCCCTTCTTTTTGCACATCTCCTCTCTAGCAACTTCTTTTAGATTTTCTATTTTTTCCTCTAATTCCATTATCTCAACACAAATTTTAAGTGATTTCCACCCACGCTTGGCTCCTTCTCACCACCGGTCTTTAGTGCGACCCTCTGGCCATATGATAAAGAGGTGATTTAAATCCACAAGCTCCAGGCCCCCACCATCTATTCCTTCTATTTCTACCAACCCTACTCCTGGTATCGCCCATTGTAGAATGCTTTCCATGTCCACTAAAAAATATTTATGCACTAGAGTTTTCATTACTCTCCTCACCTCATTCACCGGTTCTCCTAAGTCTAAACCCCAAGCCATGACCAATGAATAGATATTCATATTTTTTCTAAATCTATGGTCAATTTTTTGAATCCATCCCCCAACATTATTTGAACTGCTTGCACCACCTGCTCTTCCTTGTAGAGAAATAAACCTCACAACCTTTGCACAGACGCTTTACCCACAAAGGGGTCCAACTTCCTCTACGATGTCATGGTGAAACTGGCCTCCATTGCTTTTCTATTTCACTGGCTTCCAACCTATCACTCAGCACTAAGAGGATACAATCCTATTATCCTTACACTCAAACTCAAAGAAGCATTGAGGGTGATAGGTGAATGTCATTATAACACCTCATTTCACTAGCCTTCTCCATAAATGCACCATGCTTGTCGCCTTTCCTATCTTAATTCACCAAAGTCAAGGTTTTGGTACTTTTCCTAACCTTACTACCTTAGTAACTTAGTTGCAAGTCTTTCTTGGTCATCTTTGTAGTTGGTGGATTAGAAGTTTCAAAAAATTTGAAACTTTAGACTTTGGTTCTAAGGTTCCAAATTTTAGTGACCACGCGACATTATGGACCAAGACCGTCGATGAATTTTTGATGGACAACTGTAGTTGCATTCTGGAAGTATATTTCTCAAGCACTAAATTTGTGAATGGAAACCTCTGGAATAATACTAGAACCGTTAGATGTGGACATGTGGCTAGATCAAGGGTCATCATCCTGGTAATGAATTCGACGGGTTGGATTTTGGCGATGACTGATAGAAGAACTTAAGTGGCAGAAATATGCATGTGCATTAAGTTTGTTTTAAAAGAGGGACCGCCTAGGAAGAATGTAGGACCAATGCTTAAAAAGTTAAGAATTTTTTACACAAAGGATGTTGCAAATCAATCTAACCATGACCATTCGATGAATTTTTGATGGACGGTTGTAGGTGCATTTCGTAAGTGAATCTCTGAAGCAGTAGACTTGTGAATTGAAACCTTCGGAATAACACTAGAACCGTTAGATGTAGACACGTGGCGAGATCAAGGCTCATTTCTCTCTTTTCAATGACTTGGAAAATTACATTTCATTTAATTGAAATTATCAATCTTTTTGAAGAACGTGTGGTAGTCATACTGCTCATGGCAATTAATGCCATATGAACATCTGAAGCGATTGATTGGATAGCTCATGAGTCATAGCTTTAATGAAACAAGATTTGTAATGATTTCAAATTTTCATAATTCATATCGTTCGAGTGACACTGGAGTTTGGTGATTTTGATAGCTTGTCACTTGTCAGCTTGAGGTACAGTTTGCGTGCAAGCAGACGTCAATCAAATTAAACATTTTAATTGTACATGTAAGGCTTAAGTTTTAATTGTACATGTAAGGCTTGAGGTACAGTTTGTGTATAGCCAGACGTCAATCAAATTAAACATTTTAATTATACATGTAAGGCTTAAGTTATTGTTACACAAATTGATTAAGTTGGTTTTTTAGTTTGTGCAGACCACCATTATGAATCATGAATATACGGTATACGTAACCTCACAGTTCACACATGACAGATGTGAGGTGTACATAGGAACTAGGCTATTAGTGGCACTATTGGTGGCACTATTGGCCCATATATAACTAAATAAGGATAGTGACTAGTGAGCACAACTAAAATCATTCATTGAAGGCTAAAGACCTTACTATTGAGTGCAATGTTCAAATTTTTGTAAGGGTTTTCATTTTTTAGGTTTAATAAGGATTCATGAAGAATATCATGTGGCATTATTGGGGATACTCTAAATTCTCCTGCCTGTAGTTATGTAGTCACAGAGTCAATGACCAATTTTGTTCAGGCTTCAAGTTCAGAATGGGTGGAATTGGAAAGAAGTTGATTTGGTTCACCTGACTTCTCAGAAAAGTTTTGAACCAGGAGAAGTGCTCTAATGGGCATAACCGCTATTCCCAGTGCATAGAAGCTGCAAGTAAAAGATGGGAGCAATTTTACAACCCCTCATCTTCTGCATGACTTTGATTTTCAAAGGGGAGAAGTACATTTTGTATCTTCATGGCTCCCATTTCCCTAGTTTGATTGGCCCCCTTTTCTCTATGCATTCATTTTCAAAGCTACTGCCTGATCCAGGAAGTCCCATGCATTTATTTTCATAACCCATGGTTGACCTGAAAAGTCCCATTATTTTTAGACAAACATGTATTACATTTATGTTTTCACCAGTGGTCCAGCAGAAGCTTGGTGCTTGCACTTACATTTGTATTTGTACTATGTAATAATGTGACATTGTCATTCAATTGCAATAAAATAAATGGTTGTACTATTAAAAAGAAATTGATGAAATCATAGCAATTGTGCTATTAAATAGCATAGAAAAGGAATTGATGAATCTATTCATATCGATTTTTTTTCCTTTAAGAAATTATCTATTTATGAAATAATTGCATGCAGATTTAAAACTTAAAAGTAAAACATAAAGCAATACAAATACTAAAGTTAAGTATTATTGGGGATACTAAAGTTAAGTATTCAAATCGATTAAGTTGGTTTTTTGGTTTGCGTGAATCATGATTATCACTATAGTAACCCAACCTCACACGTGACACCTGTGAGGTGTACACAAGGACTAGGCTAGTAGTGGCACTATTGGCGACACTGTTGGCCCATAAATAAGGATAGTGAGCACAACTGAAATAATTCGTTGAAGGATAAAGGCTATACTATTGACTCTCAAGTACAATGTTTGAATTGTCATAAGGGTTTTCATTTTCTAGGGTTAATAAGGATTCAGGAAGAAGATGATCTAGTATTATTGGGGATACTCTAAATTCTCCTTCCTGCAGTTATGTAGTTATGGAGTAAAATACCAATTTCCTTCAAGTTTAGAATGGGTGGAAGTGGAAATAATTTGATTTGGTTGACTAGACTTCTCAGACAGGTTTTGAGTTAGGATGGGGAGCTCTGATAGAGATAAGTGCTCTCCAAGTGCATGGAAGTAGCAAATAGAAGATGGGAGTAGTTTTACAACCCCTCATCCTCTGCATGACTCTAATTTTCAAAGGGGATAAGTACTTTTTGTATCTTTAATAGCTCCAATTTCCCCCATTTGATCTGGCCCCCTTTCCCTATGCATATTTTTTAGAAACCATGATTGGCGGTGGCCCTCCTCCATGTATTTATTTTTAGACAACAGAGATTCAGGACTCAGAGACCATGACAAAAGCTTGGCGCATGCACTTA
The DNA here is from genome assembly GCA_007258455.2 of Sequoia sempervirens. Classification (NCBI taxonomy): domain Eukaryota; kingdom Viridiplantae; phylum Streptophyta; class Pinopsida; order Cupressales; family Cupressaceae; genus Sequoia; species Sequoia sempervirens. The sequence continues at coordinate 41,503 of VDFB02254883.1, read as the reverse complement.
CATTTTTATTTGTACTATGTAATATTGTGAAATTGACAATTGTCATTCAGTTGTAATAAAAATAAATGGTTGTGCTATTAATGTGACATTGTAATTCATTTTATAAAGGCATTGATGTGAATTCTAGCACATTAAAGGTTGAAAAAAACTTTAAAACACATGTTTACTATTTATAATATATATCATAAATTACTCAACCGTTCGATGAACATTTGATGTATGGTTGTAGTTGCATTTCAGAATGAAATGCACGAAGTGCTAGGGTTGTGAACCTAAATTTCCATAATCACCCTATAATAGTTAGATTTACAAATATCAATGGTTTAGATTATTTAGAATTTGTTGTCAATATAGGACTAAAAAAAGCACTTTTAGTTTATACTGCTAAGTGATTTTATTTTTAAGTGAGAGGGTCAGCACATGGGAGATTTTAGTCTTTAGTTTTCTCATTGCAGCGCACTATGACACCACCCTATTTTGGGTTCCACAGTTCCACTTCTGAAAAATCCATTCCAGAAACCCAATTTCCACGATTGTCGACATTAATCTTTCCAAGAATCAAAAGTCGAGTAAGTGAAATAATTCTTGTGGCTACGTTTCATCGTTTGACATTTCTTAAAATCTTATTTTTTTGAAGTTTGAAGTTTGGGTTTAGGGCTAAGAGACTTAAGAATTAAGAAAAATTAAGGACTAATAGGGAATTCACAGTTTCACATTGTATAAGCATGTCTACCAACAGTACCACTAGAGAAATGTCAGATAACAAAATACATTATGCAAAATTTCTTAAAACCCCAGGTTTCACTGATGAATATCATGATATTTATGATCCTAAAACCTATGGTAGGTATAGCTCAGAACTTATATTTTCGTCTAAGAATAAGGTCTCAAAGAAAATGCAAGTTAATAGTAGCAGTGCACCGTGGGTAACTGGATTAGGGTGCATGATGTTACATGAGGTTTTCCCTTTCCCTGAATTTATCATGGTCTGTGCCCAAAATTATGATGATAACAAAAGAGAAATTGTTAATAAAGATAGAATAGAAGAATTGTTATCCATTAATGCAAAATAAATTGGAAAAGTGTTGGGGTTTACATTTATAATTGAAGGCAAAGAATTTGGAAATGTCCACATTGACCTAGAAAAGCTTGCTAGTGATTATGAAGCAATGGATGAAATGGAGAAAAAATATTTGTTAAACATAATAGTTCAAGATAGAAACAAATTGAAAGGTGATCATAAGCCTCCTTATGATTTGGAAATTTTTAAACCATGGGTTTAGGATACTATTTCCATGCTAACATTTTTCCTCAGACTAGATAGCAATTTGGAAGTGGGTGCATGCCTCCTTGAAATGGTGTATAATATCCATTATGGTGTTCAACATGTCAAATATAAATTTATTGAGAACATTGTAGAATCCATGCATAAACAATTTTTAATGATTAAAGGAGGTTCCACCAATAAATTTAGGTTTACAACCTACTTGTGCTATATTTTTCTATTGAAATTCAGAGGAATGTTTCAGACCAACAAGCTTCAGATTCAACCCTATAATAATCTCAAGGAAAAGAAAATGGCTCCAGTATACGAATGGACCACTGTTATAAGGATGCATGATTCTCGAAGGAACTAGAACCATTTTTTAGACTACTTTTTTGCTGCATTGCATCAAGCAATTACAAATACTCCAATGCCTAGATTGCCTATGTCATGTAGAAACTACATTCAACTAGGAAAAGAAATACAATTGGCTGATTGGTACTTAATGGAATAATATATTGTGCTAAGATATTATGGATTGGGAGTACAACCATACAAACTTCCAATACATGTGACAAAAAGGGTTTTTGATTTGCAATATGTAAGCCAGATGTAGAGTACTGATGAACTGCACTTTACCAGTCAGCAAAAGAAGACCTTATTTCCTTCTTTACCTTTTTCATGTGGAGGGATCAGATTTGAGAGAAAAGCATTTAGTGTGGCACATAATCTTTTGAATTTTTTTTATTTTGATGCTATTTGTCAATAGCAGTATGATCCATGTGACACCATTAAATCAATGATTGTGTTCACTAAGAATGTTGCAAGTAGAATTCAACATGAAAGTAAACCCTTGCTCAAAAACTTGAGAAACAAGGATTCTTGGGATGAGGTAAAAATTGCAATGGAGAAAAGTGTTGCTGAGAATGGTATTTATTTTGAGCAATTGTTAGCATAAATTATGGCATTGCATCGAAAGACAATCAGGGGGTACAACAATTTTTATCAAAAAAGTGCTAAACCATGTAGTAGAGTAAAAATGCTAGGTTCTCTAGAGAAAGAAGTTACAGAAAAAAATTGGTCATGTTAAAAAATTACTGCCTTTTGGTCTATGAGGAAGGAGCTAGGTGAACCAAGAGGTCTTGTAGAGTATGGAGATAACGAAGAAGACAATGAGTTTAGCAAATTGTGGAATATAGAGCATCCAGATGAACAAGAAGATAATGAAAGTGATCATGAATCTAATGATGATAGGGAAGAAAGAATCCATGTCAATTTCAAACTTGGTTTAAGTGAGGCCACAAAAGAAACATATACTACTAGAGTAGCCATAGCTGAAAAAATGGGTTATGAAGGTGGCCCTTTGGGATCCCAAAGACAAGACCCTTGAATGGTAATAAATGTAGAGCATAGAAAATCAAGTGATTTTTCTAGCCTTGGGATTGGAAGTGAAAAATTAGACCTAGGGCATACAAGAAAATTTTTTAGAGCTTCAAATCCTCATCCTCATGGTCAAACACAATCACAACTAGGACATGCCCATGGTGGAGAGCTTAGTGCAACTAGCACTGCCTCTGGTGGCGATGGTATGGGTAGTAGTACTAGTAGTGGTCAACATGTGATACAACAACAAACTACACACAAGAGGACAACAATACAATATACCACAGAAACACCAGGTGATCAAGGCATACTAAAGAGGCAAAGGATTTTGACGGGTCCAAGTCACACTACCAGTGGATCCACCACAAAGGAGTTATTTCCAGGAACCCCCCAGTGCCAGTTAGTCTAGCTGTGACATCATTAGCAATTACAAGTACTACTACTCCTATTCCTTCGCCATTCAAGCATTCCATTGTTCCTGTGTCCCTAGGTTTTGATTACATTGAAGAGTTTAAAAAGAAATCAGACATGAATAAAAAAGAAAAGAAGCAACTAATGGAGAGTGCATCTACTATAACTTCAGAGCCTGCCAAAACCATGGTATTAACCACATTTGACACAAATAAAGAAATCATGGAGGACACATTTCTTGTTCCCACAGTTCAAGACAAACCAACAAATCAAATGGCTCGATTTGAATTCCAGGTGAACAATATTTAATTGAATTTTTTTGGACTCAGAAATACTGACAAAATTAATATATCAAAGAAGAACAATGAATTGGTGTACACATCATTGCTAAAGCAAGATAGAGAGATAAAAGGTTGCAGACTCAAATTGAAAAGTTATAGGCAGACCTAGCAAATGAGAAAGCAAAGAGGAAAGTAGTAGATAATAAGAGCAATGAATTGGAAAAAAGAATAAAAAAATCTACCTCTGCATCAACAAGCAAAGAGGATAAGCAGAATGAGACTACAGTGAATGAACTGAAGAAAAGGCTAGATGAGAGAAACAAGAAATATGATGAGGAAAAATCCACTTTAGAAAAACTAAGAGTAAGCATTGCGAATGGAAATGTACAGTGGGAAAAAAATTGGAGGAGAGAAAAATAAATGAAAGATTGGTGGTAGAGGTGATGGAAGCAAAAAATGAAATTGAGACTTGTCAAAATAAGTTATTTGCATTTTGTAGAGAGATAATGAACCATATGAAACAAAAGATCTGGGATGAAATAATGCAGAGGATTGATCATTTGTGTGACACATTTCAATTGATTGCTGCTATCAGACAACATCATAAGAAGCTCAACAAATATTTAGTGGAAAAGAAAAATGTGCTAGCATTAGAGAAATCTGCAAAAGAAATTCAACAAATAGTCTACAAAGCTAGTGACAATGTTTTGAAATAAAAAGGGATTACTAATCGGCTTGCTACATCAATGATGTTGTCATCTATCATTGAAAGGTGTTTGAGAATGCGTGAAATGAAGGAATATTTGAATTTGGTTGCAAACAAGATGAAGAAGGTGGATGAAAAGGTAAGGAACTTCATAGAACTTGGTTTTCTAGAGGGTTTTGAGATAAATGAGCAATTCATTAGAAAGAATGATTTTAGAAAGAAGATGGAGGATGCAATGAGGATTGATTTGGGCCAGTTTCCTCAGAACCTAGATGTGGTGAACTAATTGGATTCCATCAAACCATTGTTAACCTTGAATGTAAAATTGACTGAAGAATGCAAGAGAGGTTCCAATTTGAACCATGAATTGTTAACAAATCTTCAAGTCAAACAACATCAGTTACAACAAATGACAATTCCACCACCTGAATAGTGGAAGTTGCTAGAAAAGGTGTTGTAGTGATTTGATTTTTGATAATATGGGTTTCCAAGTTCCAACTCATCTTTGTGCAGAGTTGTCTTTGTTCCAACTTAGACTTTAGTAATGTGTCGATGTTAAATGATAAATTATCTATATTATTTATTTTTTCATTTGAAGAAAAATTCTGACAGTGGTTTCAACTACTAGATACACTTCAAATGATTGTTGATGTTCATTGTTGTACATGCTACTAAAACTATTGCTAATATGTTATTAAGCATTGAGTTGAGTGATGAATCACTTAGTACATGTTCAAGTTTTACTTTTAACACAATTAAAATATGAATGATAAGGTGACTTTAATTCTAGGCATCCATAATCTTAGTTAAATTGCATTACAATTCATAGATCGATACTCAATCTCCATGAATAGTACTACTTATCGGATCCACTAAACATTTATATGAATTCATGATTTAATCAAGGTACTGTAATTAGTTCATTAAACTAGATATAGAATTAAAAAATACATCAAAGCATTATGACAAAGAAGATTAATGACATGTTGTGGTTACTATCACTCAAAGTCACGGTTTTGGTGCTTTTCCTAACCTTAGTCGCTAGTCCTTAGAGATTTATAATTTATAACCTTATCGGTCGCTAGTCATTAGAGTTTTATAATTTATAACCTTGTCGCGGAGTTATGAATTTTCATAACTTCCTGATTCCTCGAGTTTGTTCACTTTGTTGAGTTGAAAACTTGCAAGTCTTTCTAGTTTCTTGGTCATCTTTGTAGTCAGTGGGTTGGAGGTTTCGAAAACTTCCAAACTTCAGACTTTGGTTTTAAGGTTCCTAGTTTCAGCGACCAAATGACATTATGGACTTATGTACAAAATAAACTAGTTTCCTTTTGAGGAATTTCCAAAAGCATGCATGTTTCAAGGCTATCTTTTCAAGGAATGAAATTGAATGTTGCATTCAATGCACGCCCTATAAAAAATAATGACATAAGTGCATGGAAAAAGTTTAATCAGACATCTAGCCTGCATTCTTATTCTTTGGCAAGGCCAGTACGTCTCAAGTGCAAACATTCTTTTTACTCAAACATTTAGCCTACATTCTCATTCTTTTCCAAGGCCAGTACTTTTGAGGTGCAAACATTGTTTCTCTACAAATTTTCATTTTGCGCTCATGCTGAGTGAATAGACGGTTAGCGTAAGGAATATAGAGCTCAGACCTTTTAAGTTAGAAGAATTTTAGGTGTGCCTGGAGAGGGACGACAAGTTTAAGCTGGATATAAAACTCTTAGAAAGTAGGCTAGCTTAGGCTGGAGGGTTTCCAAAAGCTGTGTTGAGTGTGGACCTGATAAGTGCATGTGCGAGAAGGTACATTCGGTAGACATGGGAAATTAAAGTTGTGGACGAGACTGTAATTGTAGAAATTTCTCCTAAAGCTATTTCCTGAGCGCTAGGGATTCCAAAAAGGGAACCTCTAAAAGACATGTCTGTCACAGTGGCAGGTGAATTTTTTGAAGCGAATAAAGACTAGTGTAAGAACTCCATGGAAAAAACCTAGGTAAAGACTGAAAGGAAAGGTAAGTCACAACTGCCAAATAAACTCAGAAGATTGCATTTTAAGGGAGAAATTGCAAATGCTATTTCTTTATTACACCGCATTGTTGGGAATGCATAATTTGAGTTATTTGAGGATTGGATGTATCGGTTTATCTTGATAGTTTGTGATGAGAACATTTTCATTGACTGGGCTGAAGTTATTTGCTTCCATTTGAATGAGAAATTAATTAATTTCCATAAGACTGCTACTTTTTGTATGTGTTCTTGTCTAACCTACATTGTAGGTAGTCAAAAGTCCTTTTGGCCAGGGTTGGAGCTGCAAGGAACCCTAGCTTCTGATATGCATGTGTATAAACACTTTCCTTAGTTCACTAAAAAAATTAGAATGGATGAAGTTTGTCATGTTAATGATGCATTTTTAATGGAGGTCATGAGGAAGCTGGATGGAAATCCAGAAATGAACCTTTCCCCTGAATCCATTTCTCTTGTATCAAAATATGGGAGTTTTTATATCCAATTTGATAAGTTTTCCTATCTGAGAATATGGGGTTTTGAGAAAGCCCCATTGAAATTACCTCGATATCTTGAAGATTTAATGATATTTTTGGAAGTTTGTCGACAAATGGAAATGGTTAATATTAAGTATACAAACATGGGGAAATGAGGGTATTCCTTCCCATTGGAGACCCCTTCTTTTTTGTGCAAAACAAACTAGATGGCCAGGGGAGCTGAAGGACTTCTCAAGGAATATAACCTCTAGAATTTGTCTATGAGAGCTAGTTTTGATAGTAAGGGTTTTGTGAAGTAGAATCTCTATGGAGGGAGCTCATATCAACATCACCCATCTATCAAATATTTTCAGGAAGATTGTGTCAATGAGAATAAAGTTTTGAGAGGAGATTATATGAGGCTAATTCTAAAACAAATACAATCTTTCAGTCTTCAATTTGACATTCCTAAAAATGTAGCTGAGGATTCAACAATATTAGATCCTGGATATGAAAAATTGCTTGATAAATCCCACCCTAGGGTTGATTGGAACCAAAGTGAGATTTCAGATATGAGCATGTGTGCTGCCCTAGTGCTTGAAAGAACCCAGGACTGGTTGGATGGGAAATGGCGAAAAGTTGTTGGTCCTGTTTGGGAGTCGAAGTCATCACAGAAGAATGAACAGGGGTCTATGCAAGCATCTAGTGCAAGTGTATCATCGGGGAAACCCTCTGTTAGGTTGTCTAGTGCAAATTCTCAATCAGGAGGTGATGGTGATAGGCCACAAGAAATAGTCAAGTTGAAGAGCATCTATGAACAAGATAGTGTGCTTTCTCCTACCCCTAAGAAGAAAACCAATCAAGAAAAACTTCAACTTGTGGCTACAGATTTTGAAGCTATCTTTAAATAGATCGCTAAAGATAATATCTTTCCTCCTATGTTTGAAGACTCTGAAATGCCTTCTTCTCTGCCTAATAATCCACCTTTCACTCCTACCACTCCAAAAGAAACTATTACTGGAAAAGAAGATTTTGGTTTGGTAGTAGCCTCCCCAGGATGGCTAAAAAAAGCAGTGGAGAAGAAGAGAAAGTATACTCCTACAATGACAATTGGAGTGGATGCAGTTGCAAATTTACTTCAAAGCTCTTCAAAACCTAAGAAATCCAAGAGGATGTCAAGGATGGTGACTGATGCTACTTCTAGAAATCAAATGTTAGAAATTGCTAACCCTGTCAAGGATTTAAATGAAGATGAAATAATAGTGGAAGACTACAAAGTCACACATGTTGATATGGGGCCTCCAACACTGGAAGGTGATACGTACCATGCCAATTATTCAGTCATTACCTTGATTAAAAGAGTGAAAGAATAGAGGAAAGAAAATTTAAAACTACAATCTCAAGTCCTCACATTGAGTAACTTTATTTCTTCCATGGCCACTCCTACATCTGATGAAGCCTCAAGTTCTTAGCCTCAGGTAGAGGGAATCGATGTGCTCACCATAGAGAAAATTAAAAAGAATTTGAGCTATTCGAGAGTTTCTTGTGAGGGGATCAAAACAATATCTCAAGAGGCTATCTTCTTTCTGAATAAATCTTTGCAGTTTTACACTTGAGATCTTGACATGAGGAAGGAGTTAGTAGGAGAACTTTAGGATGTTAGAAAAGATCAAACTAGTCTCTATGTGCTCTCTCAGGAAATGAAAGAATTAAACTCTATGGATCCGAAGATATTAATTGGTGAGAAAATTTTGAATAATCCTAAGGAACTAGACCCATCTTGGTCTGATTCGTTAGAATGGAAATTGAATATATATGATAATTTGGTGAATGAAATAAATAACACACTTGAAAAATATTATGAAATGTTGGAGGAAATTAAAAAATATTTTCATATTCTGGGAGAAGAAATTACTGATGAGTTTGATGAAAGGATTCTAGATATAAGAGAGATCTCTATGAAGTTTAGAGAGAAATTCAATAAAGAAATATTTGATCCCACTATAGTGACATGGGAGTCCTTCTCGAAACTCAGTGCAATGGAGCTCCACCTGAAAGCTTATAATTCTAGAGAAGAGAGAAGATCTCAGATGTTGTTTGATTCTGAAAAGGCTTTGCGAAAATGGAGAACCAGGTTATAGATTACTACAACGCCATGGAGAAAATAATTACCGCAATTGTCACCAAGTACCGGGAATATAGGCAAAGATTAAAGGTAGAGGAGGTGTGACTGAAGGAGGAGGCAGAAAATATTGAAAGCGAAGGAGTCGGTGATGTTTATTTTTTAGTTTTTTATGTTATTTTCTTTAATTTGGCTCTCTTGATACTTCAAATACTTTTTATTTTAATTTCTAAAAGGGTTGTCTTCAAAAAACCGTTATCAAGACAAGAAAAACTCTGCTATTTTATTGCTTTTTAGTTATTTCAATATAAAAAAACAATGGTGAAGTTCATGCATGCACAATCTTTGAGTTATGGTGTGTACTGTGTGGATTTATTGTGCTTTTGCTGAGTAATTTTCTAGTGGATTGTCTATTATTGGAATGATAAATTTTTGGTTAATTTCATTGTTGTGGAATGTTTATCTGTGAATAAATATTTTATGGTGATGGATGTGTAAGGAGTTCTTTGAATAATTTAGGCAATTTGGTAGTTTAAGCTTTTATCGTTTAAGTTGTGTGGATGTCTTTATAGGTTATTTATGTTGAATTGTTAGCTTCTATTAGCTTATAAGTTGTGGATGTTGAACTGTTAACTTCTATTCAAGGAATAGATTAATATTCTTTGAGTTATTTATCAAATATTTTGTGAATCGCAATGCAATAGGAATTTATGAGTTGAGTAATAAGTGTTTTTCTTTAAAAATGATGCAGAAACACATATCAAATTCAATACCATGGAATACAATATAAAATATAAAATATCACAATTTCATGGAATACAATATAAAATATTATCAACTAAAGTTTGGAATATGATTCATGAAGTGCAATATAAAATAAAATATCATGAAGTGCAATGATTCAAAATTTCAATTTTCATTCAATATAATATAAAATATCATCAACTATAGTTTGGAACAATGGAAACTGATTCATGAATCTTGTAGTGTAGTATAAATAGCTAAAAGCTACTAATTCTCTTCCATTTCCCAAATGGAGTCAGGGTCCCAAAAATGACGTTCAACATCAGATAGAGTAAAAGAGTCATCTTGAAGCTCTTGATTCTAAGTCTGCTCTTCACGTTCTTCAGCCTGTGTCTCAAATTCAACATTCACTGTCATTTTCATCAATGTCATTTGTCCCAGTCTCACTACCCATGGAAATGCCACCAATACCAGCCTTTGGAATTGGAGTGTTGCATAGACCGGTCCCTCTTCTTTCACATGTGGACCTCCAGATTGTGAGTGCCCTATCAGAAGGAATTTTTTTGATATTATACGTAGTTCCTTTCATCCTCAAGCAAATTTCCAAATTCTTGTCTAGTTTGTTTCTTAACTTTGATTTCAAAAACCCTAGTGTACTAAAAACACTGTCATCCTCCACTGACCCCAATATCATTGTTTGACATAAATTAGCAAGTTTGAAATATTCTAATATCTTATCACACAATATTTCACTCTGATCTAAGTTTGTCCAAACCCTTTTTATTGATCCGGGTGGTTCAAAGGCCTTTTCCTTGCCCATGGATTTATATTGGTCCTTAATAGCTACTACAAAATCCTTACATTTCTTTCTTAGCTTATCTTCATTTAAGATTCCTTCTATTTTATGCTCATTGATTGTTACAGTTTTCAAAAATTGTTCGATCAAGATTTTTACTTGAGCATGAAAAAATATTGGGTTATCTTAGTTTTCCCAAAATTGAGGATACACAATACTCATGGCTTCAAGTATTTCATCTCGAGGGAATCTTTCACGAATCTCTGAGGAAATAGATTTTGCAATTTCCTTCAAATTATCACCAACAGATTTAACAATGTCTTTAAAATATTCCTTGTTAATAGGTACTTCTCTACTAGAGCACCTGGTAGTCTTACATTGGTACATTTGTATCTCATATCCACATACATAGATGCATAGGTGCACACTTCCATTAAACTATAAATAATTATCAGGATCATTCAAATCAATAATTTTCTGCTACAGGTTATAATCTATGTCATCTTGTGTTAAATCTAGATATAGATGATTGAGGGTCAAGCATGTATGTTTACGCAGATTGGAATATTTATTAATATACATAGCTCTATCTTGGGATTTCTTCACAAGACTTTTCATTTCATCTAGCATGGAGAGAAGACTAGCTAAAGTCAAGAGTGTCTCTATATCGCTTAACCTATGTAAGAGGTCAGGAGCTTTGTCTACCGTGCTGTGGGTTTTCATACATCACTCCAATTAAGGATTGATATTCTGAAAGAAATCGTTGTGCTAGTCCATGCAGGGAGATCCATTTGGTATTGACATCCTTGAGAAGCTTGTTCCCTGGTGTTATTCCCTCAACAAAATTCTAAAATTCTATGAAATGTTTGGGACTTTGGCAGAAGTATGCGTGGATCTCGCAGACTAGATTTTCAAATTTTGATACTGTAGGAAACTTTCTTACAATTTTGAATGCCAAATTTATTTTGTGGGTCATGTAGTGAATGCCAACCATGTATGGTGCACGAGTAGTTTGTAACTTTGTGCAAACACCGGTTCTTTGACCTTGCATCACTGCAGCTCCATCAACTCCTACACACACCTACTTTTTTACAATTGTCAACTCATCCATACGTAAAATTTCATTCAAATATTTCTTGACTAGTTCAAATATATTATGCTATGTTAAACTGTCCTTCATTTTATGAACATAGAGAAGATGAGCTTGGCGAACATGTTGTACATTATACAAATGCATAAAGACCCAAGAAGTATTGTCTACTATAGTAACTTCATCTAAAGATAATGCAATGAAGTTTGACTCTTTTACTTTCTCCTTTAAATCTTCCTTTTCCATTGTAGCAAGACACTTTTCCCATTCCCATCTAGTATTTACTAACCAATGTTTGTAGGGATAGTGAGGAACATTCAAAAAAGATAATAAGCCAGAATATTCTAGGTAGTCTATCATAGGACACCCTCTAGAAAAAATATGAAAAACAACACTCATTTGAACAGTTTTTGACATATTGTCTCCTTCCATTTCTTTTCCAAATTGAGCCTCAAGTGTACCTTTACATGCAACAAGCTTCGACATGCTTTGTTGATGCTCTTCATAATCCATGACATACCTAACATGAAGAAATTCTTCCTTTGATTTCCATCGTAAGACTGATTGTTCCTTTCCATCTATGATTTTTTTTTCATAAACTTTACCAATATGCTTTTCTATAGTGTCAATATTTAGCTGCAATGTCTTGGGTTTTCCCAATTTCCAAGTACAAATCATACATTCAACATGTGTTTCTTTTTCAATATCGTCTGATTCCCCCACTGCTACAATGAATGGGTACTTTGACAACCAACCAAGTTGAAAATTCATTGTCATTTCCCACTCACACCCCCTTTTTGGTTTGTTTTTCCTTTTCTTGCTACCAACATCATCCTTGTCCAATTCAATTATCTCATTCTGGCTAACTAGGGTATCCCTTGGATCATCTTCTATGGTATTTCCATCCCCATTTGAATTTGATACATTTTGATTTAAATCAATGACAATCTCAACTTGACCTTCTGCTAGTGTTGAGGTATTGTGAATGCTACCAATATTTGGTGGAAGAGCTGATGATATAGCTCCATCTTGACCTGATCGATTAGAAGCTTTGGAAATTCCAAAGTAAGATTGTATGGTGCATCTAATTTTTGGGTGTTTTGATGGCCTCTGAGTCTCTTGATCTTCACCACACTGAGGGGCGGTAGGAGTATTTTCAACACCCTGAGGAAAGGCATTATTATTTTCACCACCTTGACTTTGAGGAGTTGTAGGAGTAGTTTCACCACCCTGAGGAGTGACATGAGTATTTTCAACACCCTGAGGAGTGGCAGGAGTATTTTCACCACCCTGACCCTGAGGAGCGGCAGGAGTATTTTCAACACCCTAAGGAGTGGTAGGAGTAGTTTCACCACCTTGAGGAGTGGGAGGAGCCTTACCATTGCTGCTCAAGTCGCTCGATATATTAATCTCTAATTCAATAGACATATTCATCTCTCACTTTGAATAAAAAATGGAAAAAAATGTCTTCTTGTTTAAGAAGGACAAAGAATAATAATATAGATCCCATTCCCTACTCAATATCATCTTTAAGACTGAAGCAAGTATGGAAAAGAGATAAAGAAAACTTATTATTATAACTAATAACACTATGAAGAAATGATCAGTGATCACTCACCTTTAAGTCTACATTTTTGGCTTTCGCTGACTTCCGAATCGAGAATTAGAACCTCAGAATTGAACAAAATGTGTAAGAATAAATGACACTTTCGATTGTATTTATATCAATCCATGATTCCATATTTGGAAAATTCTGTGGGATTTTTAAATGGTATATTAAAAATTTGGTGAATACGTTGTAATTTTCAAGGCGAAATGTGTCCTCAAATTTAATTATTTTTTAATGTTATTGGCGAAATAGGTCCTCATAAGCAACTATTTATAAATTTTAATTGGAAAAATGAGTCTTCACAAGCGACTATTTGTAAATTTTAATTGGTGAAATGGGTCCTGATACAATGTCGTTTTAATAGTATTGGCGAATATGTAGGTGTTTTTTATTAAATAATTTTAGGATTCAGGCAAAAATATTAGTCGATCCATTTGAAATGCATAGTTTGATAATGGTGAATTGTTTTCTTCAATATGCCTCATAAAAAAAATTATTGGTGAATCGGCATGCATTGGACCTATGTTTCAAAAATTCTGGGTGATTTGGATACCCTGTGCGTGCAAAAATTTTTCCAATTGGAAAAAATTCGCCACTAAAATTTTCCCTAGTTGAGGGATGAGGTATAATGTTCAGGGTTGAGGGAATGAGTTTAAGTGCATAGGGTATAGGGATTAGGGTTTAGGGTGTAGGGTTAAGGGTATAAGTTATAGGGTTAAGGCTTGAGAGTGTAGGGTTTTTCATTTAAGTATAGGGTTGAGGGATAATGTTTATGGTTTAGGGTATAAGGTTGAGGGTGTGGGGTATAGAGATGAGGGTTGAGGGTGTAGTGTTTAGGGCTTAAGGTATAGGGTTGAGGGTTGAGGGATAGTGTTGAAGGATGACAGTATAGGGCTAAGTGTTTAGGGTATAGGGATTAGGTTTTATAATATTGGGTGAGTTAAGTATTGGGTTTAGGAGAGGTTTTTGGTTTAAGGTTTAGTGTACAAGGTTGAATGGGTTTAGGGTTTAAGTATAAGGTTGAGGGATGATTTTCAAGAAGGGTTGAGGGTATAGGGTATAGGGATGAGGGTTGAAGGTGTAGGGTTTAGGGTTTAAGGGATAGGGTTGAGGGTTGAGGTATAGTGTGCAAGGTTGGGGGTGTAGGGTTAAGTGGATAGGGTTTAGGGATTAGTGTTTAAGATATTGGTTATAGGGTTGAGGATATTGGGTTTAGGGTTGAGGGTTTAGGGTTCAAGGTTTAGGGTACAAGGTTTAATGTAGGGTTTAGCATTTAATTATAGGGTTAAGGGTTTAGGGATAATGTTTAGGGTATAAGGTATAGGGTATAGGGATGCGGTTTGAGGGTGTAGAGTTTATGGTTTAATTCTCAACCCCAAAACCTATACAATGGACCCTCAACCATAATCCATCAACCCTATACCCTCAACCCTCTACCCTCAACCTAAACCCTCAACTCTCAAACCCTTAAACTATAAACTCCTTAAACCCTAAGCCCATTAAATCCCCAATCCCTCACTCAATCTCATCCTTTATCTCAATCCCTCAACCCTTAATCCCTAATCTCAATCCCCTATACCCTACCCTATACATTGGATCCTCAACCCTAATCCTTCAACCATATACCCTTAAACCTAAACCCTAAACCCTAAACCCTCAACCCTAAACCGTTAATCCCTCAACCCTTAATCCATCAACCCTTAAACCATCAACCCTCAACCCTCAACCCTCAACCCTCAACCCTCAACCCTCAACCCTCAACCCTTAAACCCTAATCCCTCAACCCCTATATCCTCTACTCTATACATTGGACCCTCAAACCTAATCCCTCAACCCTATACCCTCAATCCTCTACCCTCAACCTTAAACCAGCAACCCTCAACCATTAAACCCTCTACCCTCTACCTTATACCCTATACATTAAAAATGGTTGAGGGTATAAGGTTAAGTGTATAAGGTGTATGGATTATGGTTTAGGATATTGGGTATATAGTTGAGGGTATTGGGTTGAGGATATTAGGTTTAGGGTTGATGCTTTAGGGTTTAGGATTTATGTATACATTTGAGGGTTGAGGGTATGAGGTTAAGTGTATAGGGTATAGGGATTAGGGTTTATGGTGTAGGGTTAAGGGTATAAGGTATAGGGTTAAGGCTTGAGAGTGTAGTGTTTTCCGTTTAAGTATACGGTTGAGGGATAATGTTTAGGGTTTAGGGTATAAGGTTGAGGGTATATAGTATAGAGACGAGGGTTGAGGGTGTAGGTTTTAGGGTTTAAGGTACGGGGTTGAGGGTTGAGGGATAGTGTTCAAGGTTTAGGGTATAGGGCTAAGTGTATAGGGTATCGGGAATAGGGTTTAGAATATTAGGTATAAAGTTGAGGGTATTGGGTTTAGGATTGAGGTTTGGGGTTTAGGGTTTAGTGTACAAGGTTGAATGTGGGGTTTAGGGTTTAAGTATAGGGTTGAGGGATGATATTCAAGGCTTAGGTTATAAGGTTGAGGGTATAGGGTATAGGGATGATAGTTGAAGGTTTAGGGTTTAGGGTTTAAGGTATAGGGTTGAGGGTTGAGGTATAGCATTCAAGGTTGGGGGTGTAGAGTTAAGTGTATAGGGTATAAGGATTAGGGTTTAGGATATTGGGTATAGGGTTGAGGGTATTGGGTTTAAGGTTCAATGTTTAGGGTACAAGGTTTAATGTAGGGTCTAGTGTTTAATTATAGGGTTAAGGGTTTGGGGATAATGTTTAGAGTTTATGGTATAGGGTATAGGGAAGAGGTTTGAGGGTGTAGGTTTTATTGTTTTATTCT
>VDFB02254883.1:0-15654 GCA_007258455.2 Sequoia sempervirens | reverse complement strand
ATCAGATTTCAGTGATTCTAGCGGCATCAGGAGGTATTTTTAGAGATTTTATTTATCATTCTAGACCTCTTAATCAATTTCAGCTCTAGGTACTATTGCATTGAGTTTTTTTTTAGTTTGGTGAATGTGATCAATAACTTGGATATCCTGAAGCTTGGAAAAATATATTTTGATCTAGGTAGCACCACTTCAGTTGCACATCATGCTTGGAAGTCTCTATTTGTTGTTGAAGGTTAGTGTCTTTGAGTTTTTTGGAGAAATTTCATTATGGGGCTTGCATATTCTCCTTCTCTAGTTATGTTGCATAAGGGTAACTATCAACAATGGTGGGAGGGGAACTGCTACCATCTCTAATCACTTCATCTATTGCCACATATAATTGTTATAGCTCATCATCCAAGTGAAGGTATTCTTGCACTTGCTTGGAGTTGCAATAGATACACTATTTTGGAAATCATTGAGATGCAAGTTTATTGTGATGTTTTGAGTTCTATTGATCATTGTGATTGTCCTCATATCATTTGGGCTAAGATTTGGAAGATCTATGGAGATTCAGATACTCCACCATTCCCTGATGGTCATGATTTAGAATGCCATTCCTCAAATCAGGTACCCCACAATGATATTTTTGTGCAGGAGGTTGATTTCCTTGAATCTTCTGAAGAGGTTGACAAGGTTTCTTTAGGTGCTTCTTCTCCATTAGAGATAGTTGATATCCCTTCACATTCAATGATTCCTTATCTAGATTCATTGATTGAGGCTTCCACTATCATCATTCATCAGGACACATGCAGTTTTCTGGACTTGGCATCACAAGATGGCTTTGTTTTAGGTATCACTGACTTGGCTATTTCTACAGGTTTGGAGAACATTCTTGAGGGGATATCACTCCTCCATTCAGATTCCTCTTTGGATATTTTTCTTGAGTCTCTTCATCCCTTTGTCTTGACCTTGATTAGGAATCCAAAGACTATCTTGGAGGCACTTGGTTTCTTCAGATATTTCATATATGAGACTTCTTCCCTATCATTCCATTTAGGATTTGAGGTTTCTTCAGCATCTACCATTGTATTTGCTTCAGACTTATTTCAGTGGTTTTCAGGACACTTCTTTCAGGGGGGATATCAAGTCTCCATCACATTCATTCCATCACCATCTTTGGATATTGTTCAACATTAGTTTTTGCCTCATCCCAGTTTGTCACCCTCTTCATTGATTATGGCATCTTCATCTTTAGGCAAGGAGACATTTGAGAAAAGTTCAAAGACATTATGCCATCCACCTTCATCCTTCCTTCCTTCAATTCCTATCTAGAATAGGAAGCATCCCTACACTTGTAGTTGGTTTTCTTTCTTCTGAAAGGGAGACAAGTTGTTTGTGACATTGGATCATGTTTTGTGTTCAAACACTTACCATTTTTGCAGGTGATCTCATCTTCTTGGGGGGCTATATAGTCTCTTCTTTCCCTCATATGGGATATTGTATTGTATCCATGTGACGGATGGTGTACTTGGGGGGTATTTGGGAGTCCTCCATCCTTCCCATCCTCTCACATCTTTTTGCATTTTCATCTCCTTTTTGGAGAGGGGTTTTTTCCCATTGGGTTTCTTTTCTCCGGTTGTGGGATATTTTTACATCTTCATGTACATGGGTACCTAACATGGCCTTGTAGCCGGGACCCATCATCATCTTGCATAATCATTGCATTTTCCTCCCAAGTTAAACTTATTTTAGTGTAATTAAATTAATTATTACACTAGCATAAGTTAACTTAGGTCATATATCATTTAGTCCTAGGTTGCATTTTTAATAAATCATTTAATAAATGGGGTAATATCCCCTTCCATGTTTGTAGGGATAAGATTCCATCTAGAAGATGAGTTGTCCTTCTAGAACTTATCTCAACATTTAATAATTTTCTAGATAGGGTTCACATGCTGTCACATGTTGTTAGATCAAGACACATGGCAACGTCTCATGAATTTTAGGTTTTCTCTCATTCCTATATATTCAAGGCATTTTGTACATTTGTAATCAATCTCATATCATATCATCAATATAGAAGATCTCTATTGTGGATGACTAGTTATAACAATTTCTGTGTGGTTGATTATCTTTCTTGGAAAAGGTCCTCCATTGAAGACTGCAGCTTCAGGGACCCTGTGCATCCATAATCTCAACAATTTCTTCCAAGCTTCCTTCACTCCCTTCAAGGTTGATAGCTAAACTATAATGAATGAGTGAATCCCTATGCTATAGTTTATTCAAAAATAAAACTCCCATAAGAACCATAATTCCTCATCTTCAATTGTGAGGGTGAAAATTTTTTCCTCCAAAAGTGATCACCTATCACTCTCAACCCAATCCTTCACACTCTTGGTGTGAAGGTTCTTTTAAGCATTCCTAAGAGTCCCATGCCTTATCCACTTTTTAATTTCTTCACTTATGAAGAATTCTTTATAAAATGGATCCTAAGGCTCTAAAATTAACTTTTAAACCCATGAAATTATCGCCAAGCCCTAGCCTTATGACCTAGGGTTGTGAAAACACCATAATTTTTTAATAATACACATTAAATCAACATTAAAACTTGGAATTAAAATTTCACCGTAATAAATTTGCACAAGGCACTGCATTGGACATTAAAATAATAATTCTTACTAGAATGTCACAACACATTATCCACATTACATAGAAGCACAACATGTAAGACCTTATCCTCACCAATGAGTTAGGTTAGTTGCACAAGAAATGTACATATGTCACCTTGGTATTTCTCGAGGTCCACTAGTCATGGACTAAACCTGCATACTCAATTGAAATGTTAGTCTATCATCATAAATAAAACATGGGATAAAATATACAACATGATATCCATAAAATAGAATTTAAAGAAGTAAGCAACTCATCACATTCATTCATTCTATGACATTAGAATCATGACATTAACATAATCAACTTCTAACAGGATAGATCATAATGTGCTACATATGATATCCATCAAAATCTATCTAACCATATTAACATATGTTCATAGAATAGTGATAATAGAATCATTAGATTAGTTCAATTAGCTGCATAACAATGCAAAACAATGTCAATAAAGATAACATAAATGCATTAGTGTAATATATATCTATGGTAACATCAAAGAATGTCAAAGTCAAAATCTATGATATCAAAGCATCTATATTCAAAACTATATATGCATATCATGTACAAATAACATAAGTCACAAAAATACTTGCTACTGAAAATATAGGTCTCACATATTATCACTTTTCATCCCATCCTATATTAATATGTATGTTCCATTCCATCGTTAGTTGATATTTTTGGGTGATATGCATAGCACCTCATTTTTAACTTCATGCATATATTTCTTGATAGGTCCAATAGATCCTCACACATAGTTGCATCATTTTGGATTATACTCATACTATTCCTAAAACTGAGCATAAAATTGTTTTCAATCTAAGTCAACCAAAGGGAAAACAAGTAGATAATTATATAACACATCATTGTACCAAAGAATAAGATATATATACATGAGGCAATCATTTTATAATGCAACATTTCTCATTCTACCACTTACATGAATAATCACATGCAACCTTAAGGACGTCTCCCACAACCTCAATTAGATGCACATATCAAGACCTCTTGACCTTTCCATATCTACCCCATCAGCCTTCATGGGCTATATCATTCCCCATATCAAGAAAAATCCATCTTATCCTTGGTAAAATGAATTAATATACAAGATCAATTGATTGTCGTTATTTATTTTCTTGATCATTTTTTATTTTTCTTTAATGCTTACATGTTTTATCCTCAAATCTATCACAATTATTCATATTATGGTATGATTATTATGGTTTGAGATACTTG
Organism: Sequoia sempervirens; assembly: GCA_007258455.2. Lineage (NCBI taxonomy): Eukaryota > Viridiplantae > Streptophyta > Pinopsida > Cupressales > Cupressaceae > Sequoia > Sequoia sempervirens. The sequence continues at coordinate 11,763 of VDFB02254883.1, read as the reverse complement.
CATGGTATTTATTATTTTTGGATTGTTCTATTTTCCATGGTTGTCCTATGATTTCTCTTTCTTTTAAATTTTAATAAAATATTTTTTAATTTATTATTTCATAAAAAATGATTAGTGTAACTGATTATCACTCAAATAAAACTGGCACTCCCTCATAAATTTTTGTTATATTTTTCTCTATCATATGTATTTCTATATGAAATATGAAGAAAGAGGGCCACCTCAACTAATTAAAATGTAGACATTGAATTTTATTATATCTAGAACAAAAGTATACTTTTTTGCAAAGCCAACCACTAAGAGTATTATTCCAACTAGAAATATGTTTTCATATATTTGAAAATTTTCATCAATCCATTGATCATATTGGTTTTGTTTCACATATTTGGAAATAATCTTATCCTTAACTTATTTAATGAATGCATACACACATTTTTTTTGTGACTAACTCAAAACACTATTCAATATTTTCATCCTTTATAGAATATTCAACATTGATGAATACTTTTAAATTCACTAATTATTATCCAAAATAACGTGAAATAATTCCATTCATACATTATCCTAACAATGAAAGGTTACCACATCAATTGCATTGTTTAGAAATACATTGTTTTGAATAAAATAATTGTCCATTAGGTATTTCACAAAATAGACTTAATTAATCAGGTGAGATATTAATAAAATATTCATGCATAATTTGGTTAGTATGCAAATTAAAACATATATATCAAAGAATATCATAATAAGAATGGTATTCCATATGAGTCTTACAAAAAAATAAGATTCATAATTTATTAATTTTTAGATACCAATGTTTACATTTCTCGAATTATCTTTAACTTATGGTAATATTTTGTAACAATTTAAATCCTCTATTTTTTTATAAATTTCTATTTGAGTCATGTCTAATACATTTTTTAGGTGAGGATTATGAATTTTTGAACCCACTCTTAATTTAAAACATCTCCAATAGTTTACGATATCCTTTTGTCATCATGCCAATATTTTTAAAATAAATATTTGATTTCATTATTTAATTTCTCATCAAACATTGAGAGTTTACCTCTAGAATTATAACATTAGTTTTTGATAAAGGTAAAATAGGCTTTGAAGGGACCCCAAAACCATATCATAAAAAAAAAATTGCCTAAGATAAACCAAAACGAACTAGTAGCCTAACCACAATAGCCATAAAGGAAATACACAATCAACATCAAACTACATAGACACAAGGGTAACAACCCCAAATTAGACCATAATAGGAAAATAACAACAAGGGCCTCAAGCCATATAACACTAAAAATCACTCTTTGATGTAGATCTAGGATCCCATCAACATTCTTGACCTCGAAATCAATACCCTTAAGATGCAGATCAAAGATTCCATCATCTTAACCTCCACCTTAGTAGGAGTAAAAAGGAAGAAAAAATGAAGAAATTACAATAGAATCCCCATTGGATAAAATTCAACTTTTCCTATAAAGACACTCTCCACCTCAATAGGAGAATATAAAAATAGAAATAGTAGCAAAATCTACAAACCCAAGATCCCCTCAACTTTCAAGAACTCCACCTCAATACAAGTACTAGAAATAGAGAAAATATAAAATAAAGTAATCCTTTAAAGCCCCCTTGAAATAGCTCAAGATTTTCTTTCATAGACAATCTCCACCTCAACAAGAGAATACACCATCAAAAAGAGCGGTGAAATCCTAGCCACAACAAAAATTTCCAAGATTAGTTAACTTGATCATTTACAATAATTTCTCTTATCTTTATCACTTTTCAAAAGTTTTATGATTTACATTTATTCTTTTACTCAAAATTAATTTATTAACTTAAGCAATTTTTATATTTAACCTTATTTCATTCCTATATTTTAACTAGCTCTTTTCAAATAGAAGCAATAGAATTAACAATCCTAGACATAAATAGTTTTATTGATTCATTTTACTTTCTATGTTTTATTAAAATTCTTTAAAAAAATTATTACTTTCACATTGTAAACATTTTGATTAATTGCATTATGAGTTGACAATGAAATCCTAAACCTTCCTTTTGTAAAAAACATTTATATAATATATTTGAATGGGTTGTAATTTTTTTGCAAGAAATCTTACAAGGAAGATTATCCAATATATGTTCATCAATTTTTTTAAAAATATTTTCATTTTCACTTATACAAGGTATTTTGTTTTCATTTTATATTTTTCATGTTTTTAGTACTAAAATTGAGTCCATCAATGGTATATCCAGATTCACTTAAATAATTGATTCGTATCATTAAAAGGTGGGCTTGAAGATAAAAATGGATTTTTTTTATTAAACAAGAAAGGGAAAGGGCCATGATGCCATACAATAAAACATCAAATAATTGGCCTCATGACCATCAATTCATAACCGCTAAAATGTATTTAACAAAATAAATTGACTGACCCCTAGATAGAAAAATAGTAATAGGCCACTTGGCCACCCACAGAGCATAAAAATGAAACCATTAAACCATCCATAGGAAACAATAAGCTATAGTAAATGATACCAACCATACGAGAATGCATGCCCCAAAACAAGAAAACAACATAACCTAGCTAATTCTTAGGACCATTGATCAAGTCCTACTCCATCTTTAACTAGTCTAGCTCATTACTTGAGGTATCCTTTCCTTCAATAGCATTATCATCAGTAGGCATATCCATTTATGGAGAAGATTCTATTTTCCTCTACTGCTTCCTAACCTTAGCCAATTTGTTCACAATTCCAAAGATATCCTTGTTCATAATTCCATGTGTGATGGAGATCAATCTATTAAAAGCCTTGTACAACCTATCCATTTTTTCCTATAGAACAACAAATTGGGTCTTTTAACACTCCAAGGACCTATTATCCAACACACTCTTATACTCAGGGTCAGTTTTTTTTTGCACATTATCCTCTTAATTTTATTTATCAATTTGTTGAGCTCCATCTTCTTCATCTTCCTGTAAGCCCTTCACTTCCTCCTAACTAGGGCCCTCCTCCTCATCTTCTTCCTCACTACTGATAGAGTCCTCCCCAAGTTCCTCATTGAGAACCACCTCCAATTCCTTTCTTCTTAAATCCAAGGGCTCCTCCTCGTATGAGGTTCCATCTTTGTGTTCTTCAAAAAGTGGAATTTTTCTTTAGCACATTTCCTTACAAGCCTAGCAGACCTTCTTTCACCTTTCTCGATGCTTGAATCTTCTACATGGCCTTCCTCCACCTCATCTTGGATTTCAATAATAAACTTTTTCATAGTTCTCAATTCAATACTATCTTGGCCATTACATTTGACACCAAAGGAGTTTCCCAAGGTTTTCTTCCGCTTAGAGGCTAATTAATAGGATCCTCCTTGGTTAACAGGCCTTTATGGAAAAATAAATTGCTAGGGGATTCTTTACATGGGAGAGATTGGTAGACTATATTTTGTCCTTAGAGGGTTCAAGAAGAGTAATTTAAAGGGGAGTTAGCATTTTATTGAGCCTCAAAGAAGGGATTGACCAAAATCTATTTCCTACTAGAGCTAGTATTGAGATGGGGGCGAGTCTGGATATCTGAAGCTTCAGCTTATTGGGGAACATTAAAATTTGAAGGGATAGGTAGATACATAAGAGTAGAAACATGATTACACAACCTTTGAAGCAAAGCTTGGTGAAGGGGAGGTAAAGCACCTTTGGCCTTGCATTGTTTTAAAGATGAAAGCATAAAAAAAGAGATTCATTCTTTCATTCCTCTTTACGTGATGAAGAAAAGGAAAATTGTACTTGTGAACTATAACATATCTTCCTTCTAATATGGAATACTTCATTATGTGTACATTTACTAGTCCACAAGGTGTTGGGAGCCTTTCGTGTTCATATCCATTTTGACATCTCTGCAACTTCTCTCCTTATAAGCAACTATCAATGAAGTGTTGATAGTTTCCATTTCTCTCCTTTTCCACTTTAAAACTATGAAATTCCAAACCAGTCACTTCCATAATTAAACTTGGAGTCATAGTGAAAGTGATTCTACCTATCATAACCCTATCCTACCTCCAAGATTCGTATAACTTGGATGTCAAGTCATTAAATCCTTTTAGCATCAACAAAAGGGGGTCATACCCAACTCTTTAAAGAGCTTCGAAAGCTCCATATTTTGATGTAGAGGTACGCAAGACAGTGGCTTAAACCTCTTTCTTGGCCTCTCATGTTAATTCTGCTACCAGTAAAAATTTTGATAAGGGAAAATAAACAAGAACAAAGAAAGCATAACAATGACAACAATCACGAATTTCCTAAATCATGCTAAGATTCCCCATATCAATAATGAAGTGCAAAGCAATAAAATAAATTTAATAACAAGAACCGTATAACCTAATTCCCATGCTTGCTTGACTCATCTCCATTATTCTTCTCAACTTTTCTTTGAAAATGCTCAATGCCCTCAGATTGTGAGTTTTCAATATTAGCCTATAAGTATTTTGGCAACGAAACTTTGAAGATTTTGATTACCTGTGAATGGAATTTAAAAGCTTCTTTTATAGAACCTTCACAGATTCAACGATCAAGATTGATTTGCATTTGAATGGTCTAGATAGAGTGTGAGGATCTAATTCAATAGTTAAGTGACTTGATTGATGAGATTGATGAGATTGATGAGATATTTAGCCAAATTGATGGAGAGATTAATTGAATGGTTAGCCAATTTGATTGATTAGTCAAAAAATGTAACTAAAAGAGTGTGTGAGTCAAAAGGAGATGACAAATCAATTAGGTGAGTGAACTGAGAGAGAGTGCTAGCTAGGAATGGAGAGAATTATGCATGAGATATTAATTGAAAATGTAGGAGACATGTGCTCAAATAGAAGAATTAATTATAAAATTAATTACTTTTTTGGTGGAGGAAGTTGCGTGTTCATGATTCCAAAATCAATTAAATTACTTATTCAATTTATGGAGTCACTTTTAAATAAGAAGATATAATTAATTAATTAAATGAATAATCATTTATTTAATTAAATGTGGGAGAATATGAATTAATTAGATGTGTAATTAAATAAATTTAGGAAACGTATTTAATTAGTAAGAAGGGGAGATTTAATTTAAATGATGTAATTAAATAAATTTGGGAAACATATTTAATTAATCAAAAGTAGGGATTAGAATGAATTAGCAATGTAATTAAAGTAAATTGATGTATTTTACTTAATTAATCAATTTTAGAAGAATAATGAAAATGAATTAATTACATGGTTAAAACTATTTAATTAATTTAGAGGAAATGTGATGTTAAATTATAATTAAATGATAAAATCATTTAATCATTTTGCAAGTATCTTGAATTGATGATGAAAAATGCAGTCACAGGCCTAAGCCATTTTTTCAATGTATACATTTTTCCCCTCTTTGACATAATGTCATTTTGGCATTTGTGTCATAGAATTAAAAAAGTAAAAATAACATCCCCTAGTCGTGGCCTGGTGTGAAATAGGTAAAGGTATTCCCCCTTAGGAAAAATGACAAATTTCTGAAAAATTTAAAAAAAATTGGAAATTGTTTTGATTAAGTAATAGGATAGCTAGAAGTTCAATGGTAGTGAAAGAAATCAGTTCCGACAAGGTTTAGAAAGTGAAATGGTCATTGGAAGTGTCCCAATTATGTGTCCAATACATTAGGCTTCAAAGAAAACCCTAAAAATCCCTAGGTATGAAAAGAATTAAGGTAAAAATGAATTCATTTTCACCCTTGTATTTTGAAAACTTGTGATTTTGCTCTAGAATCATCCTGCATAATGTCTCCCATTCCCTACATTGAGCACCGTAGATACCGTATCAGGACCTTTTGACGACCGACCGATGCGGGAGCCCTAGTATGTACCCCAAATTCAACTTTTGAATTTTTAATTTTCATGTATTTCTAGGCTCCTAAAGTTTATTTTTCATATGCGTCACTTATTGTACACTGCAAATGCATTCATATGTAGCGCATCTGTCTACAATACAACACATTTGCAAAAACACATAGAAGTGTGTTTGTGTCTTTGTTTACATCAATGCATTGTCATTATATTTACATCGCATTTGTTATATTGAGTCACATATGCTAGGGATAATGATGCATTTTTCATTCTACACTACATTTGTGAAATACAACAACACATTTGCATAGTGAGTCACATTTGCGGAATAGTGTGACACATATGTATTTTTGCAATGCATTTCCCTGTCAATTTTTTTGAAATTTTGAAGTTTAAAAGTAAGTTTGAAATTTGAATGATGCACATTTATTAACTTTTTGTTCTAATGCAAGATATGTTTTATGCATTTGTAGGTTTATTTGGATATGATATGTACCCAGGAGTCGAGGCTGACTACTTACAATTTGTGAGAGCAGTTGACCAGTGCAGAGAGACATTTGATATGGCACCTTGGATGTCACCATGTTACATTTATGCTCAGTATCCAAGAAAACTAATGGATGCTTACTGCACTCACTAAGCAATGGCACTCAAAGACTTCATCTTTCCATTTTCCCACAAGAGAGGCAACAGTTACATTAGAGGATGTTTATAGGATACTCAAACTGTCGATCAGGGGTGAGAGGGTTCAGTATGATACCCAGAGGGGTTACAGTGAGATCACTCATTACTATGTGTATGAGGATGTTAGACACCTTGGTATTGAGCACTACAAGATCAAATGGCATGTGCTCGCAAAGAGATATGAGTGGATTGATTATTTGTTGTGTATTATGATTCCTAGGATTATACTACTAGACCATCAAGGGCATGGGTTTCTTGTGGGTTGGGGTGAGATGTTAGTGGGTATGTTGGAGAGATAGGTTGTATGTGAATGGGGCCCCTATCTATTAGCAATGTTTTTCTTCCATTTTCATGACATAGCTTATAGGGAGGCGCAATCCATGAGTTGTGGGACTACATTATTGATGATCTAGGCATGGGAGCACATTGATGTTTTATGTCCACTAGTTGTTCATCAACTAGATGATCAATTTCCCTATGTATTTCAGTATTCTAGGGCCATTACACAAACTCGTGTTGGAGATACTAGATATTGGAGGCATGCAATTGATATACTTGTACAGTTCACTTGGAGGCCATACATGGATTGTGCGCAGTGGCAGGATGAGGATCGACACTTTCCCTTTTGTTGACAGACACGGTACTTGATTGGGAGGACCATTGCCACTGTGCATATCATTGAGAGACACCTACTAGATAGAGTGATTTGATATTTTGGTGAGGTTTAGGATCACCCACGTGGGAAAGTTGATCACCAAATCTTCAAGGGAGGTTCCTCTATGGGGGCCCTAGATTCTGATAGCAATGATATAGGTAGATATTGATGTACTACAACCAGTGCAATGGGAATGGAGGGGTGGGCCAGTAAATAGTTTGAATAAAATCTCCATAGACCAGACTGTGAAGAGCCTATTCTTATTGAAAGATATGGAACAAAGACAACCTAAAGGTAAATTGTGCATTCACATTACAATGATTGGCTTTCGTTCAATCCCAAGTCTTCGATAACCAATTCATGGTTGTACTAGGGTCGCTCTCGGGTAATGATGTGAAATTTACTGTTAATCTCAAAGGGACTACAATTATTTCCATCTTTGCTAAGAATTGTAAAAATTTCACATAAAATTTCACCTCATTCATCGAATAACATCATGAAATCAAAAGATTCAACATAATATTTCATGAACATCACAAATTCTTTGCTATCACTTAAGCAGATTTAGCATTAAGCATTCAACAATTTCATGGAAAATAAAATATTTTTCAACAAAATTATTTCCTTTCATTTATATTTTTTGGAACATTTTCAATATATTAAACATCTATTCTAAAACAAAGTATAAAAAATATTGAAAAATAAAAGTTTCTCTTGGTTATTCTCCATGGATTCCCCAAAAAATTAATCAAAATAGACAAAAATGCTTTATATTTTACCAGATTGCTTCACAACTACATATAAAATAGTGCAATCTTTTAAAGAGAGGGTTTGATTTATGAACACTGAGTAGGTTCTGTATGCACCCTTAAACGGTGCAACATACAGTCTTATTCGACCAAACTTACAAAACCAACTACAAAAGATATTGAGATAGGTAGCTATCCATAAAGATCTAATATCAATTAATGTCTATGTGCATACAAAGTTTTACATTGGAATGGTTTAGAAAATAGGAAAAAAGAACAAAACTTTAAAAAAAAATTATGCTACTCCGACATCCACAAATTCCAAACTTAAAATAAACATGTAGGAGGAGATGGCCTTTTATAGAAACAAGGCTCTAGAAGTTCAACTTAAAAAAATTTATGAGAATTAGAAACAAAAAATTAAAATGTGGCACGTGGCATCTGCCAACTATCATCAAACACATTCTAGAATAGTCAAGGCTTTGGCTTCATCTGCAACAACACTTTTCTTCATACTTCAACATGAATGTTTTGTATCAATCAAGGCTACTAGCTTCCTTCCAAAATACCAGAATGAGGAACATCTATAGGGACCAGGATCAACCTGCAAATTTAAAATTGAAACCAAAATAAACTTCATCATATTTCCAGTATTTGGTATCCAATTATTTCCCTTTTGCTTAGGACTCAGGTTCCAAGACTTTTCCTTCTTTCTTCAATTGATATTCTCATAAATCTCTTAATATTTGATGCATGTGCTCTTTTGAAATTCTTCATATTTCTCTCCAAGTGAGTTTGATCCAAATATATTCTTTAGTTCCTCGAAGTATGGCATCACTTTTCTATGCTTTATCTGCTTCATACTTGGCTATAACATTTCTACACTATATTACTTCGTCAATGACCTCCCACATCAGCAATTGAACAAGATCTCTATTTATCCTTTCTATTCATTCTTTGAAAGATTTAGCTTCCTTTCGCTCTTACCCTAATGTTTGGGGATCAAAACCTTGACGTGTCAATATTTCAATAATTTATTGATTTTCACTCATCAATCCTCTGCACTGGACGGTGACTCTTTCAAATCCTTCAATACATTGTATTAACATGTCACCTTCCCATTTCAGCTATTTCTTCCACTTTCTTGGCAATGAAATTTCATGTCCTAATATTACATTATTCTATATTAACTCTTGGATGTCTGTCTACATGTGAATTTCAATATTTCACCTTTCATTAATGACTTGCTCCTAGCAAAATCTACATTAATCTTCAAATCTTTTCAATTTCTCTGAATGATGGCATGCTTCCTTACACTTTATTATTGCATCTATAATAAATTCTTCTCCTTGCTTTACCCCATATTCAATCAATTCTTCAAACATATTCATTTTATGATGAACTGCAGCAATTGCATCACTTATTCATGTGACATCAACACCAGATGTTGGGGTAGTTCAACTTGTTCTCGACTAGATAAAGTCAATGACTGAATAAAGTGTTCCAAGGTAGCAACCCGTTCTTTCAATTCTCTTTTCTATTTCTATTTTTGTACTATAGCAATAGTAGCATTTAATGTTACTTTTATTTCCTCTAATTCTTACTACCAAGACGAGTGTCCAAGATTAATAATTTTGATCTTATACTCCTTAGGAATTATCTAATGTCTATCCTTGTAAGTTGTTGGAGTGGTTATCTAAATAGTTCTATTTACATCTGTATTCCTCTATATGACATGCTTTTTCTTTGCTCTGTACCTAGGTTTAGGAGTACTTACTTCTCATATAAAATTATTAAGATTCAGAGGTAGTACTTCCACTTCCATTGGAGAAGCTAATTCCCTGATTAACCAATCAAGTGTATCATCATCTTGCTACACCTCTGTAACATTTTCTAGTCTACCACTTATTTCAGGAACTTCTTCTCTTTGGCTTGCCACATTTTTCTGAAATGGGGGTTTCCTTAGTGATATCTGGCATAGATTTGGGATTGGTAGGATTTGACACTACCTCCTTTGTTTTGAGACTTATATTTTCCCGTCTATCCAGATTTTCCATTTCATCTCTCTAAACATTATCTTCTTCATTCATTGCTACACCGGGATTATCTCTATTTTCAATTCCATCTTCTACAAACTATGTAGCTTCTTCTCTAATTTCAATTTCAATTTTAGTTTCAACATGGACTTTCTCTGATTCTTCAAAGACTTGTGAGTGTTCATTACCATTTTTCACATTCCCAAATGAAGGGTGGGAATCAAGAGTATCTTCAACAATTCTCTCATCAATAGTATTTTTCTCTGTAGTCTCCCCTACTTCCATTTCAAGTGTGCTAGAGTTTCCTACCTCTGAGGAAAGTGTTCCTTAACTAAATTCTTCTTCTTCAACATTTATGGGGTTAGATCTTGTATCCTAAATTTCTTCTATCACCGGGTGTACCATGGGTTTCTCTCTAGACTTCTTTTCTTTCACTTTCTCCCACATAGCACCCCATTTGTCCATCTATTCTTTAATTCTTTCTTCATATTCTTTAGAAACTTCCTCTAGAGCTATAGGAGTCCCTCCCAGTGCTTGTTTCATACTAGCCATATTAACAGAAGGGGGAGAGGTAAATAATGTTGCAGCCTTTTGAGATGTAGACCTGGTTTGTGCACCAACATTTTATGTTGCTCCTGTTCATTCATCAATAATTAATCTTGTTCTTGGTTTATCCATGGAGGAAGATGCACCTTTAGGTCTCACTTTTGATTTACCCTTACCTGTATTTGCATCTTTTTGTTTTTTAGATGGGTTTATGGGAACTTCTTATCTTGTAGTTTCAGGGGTTGTTCCTTCAATTCTCACACCTGGAGTCACCTTCCTAGTCTTTCTTTTCTTCTTGGTAGGCTCTCCAATTTCAAAAGCAGTTCATCTCTTTGTTTCCTTCTTTTATATTCTAAGAAGATAGGTTCAATTCCTCTTTCTCTCAAACCTTTGAAAAAATCATCAATCTAGTGTTGAGTATACCTTAAAACTGGTCTAGTAAAGTCATCAATTGATGTCATATCTTCATTATCAACACCTGTGACTGGAATGGATTCATCATATACCCTATCATCATTGTAAAATTGGTTCAACAACTGACCACCATCTTCTTCCAATTGGTCTAAGATGTCATACAGCATGAGAATCTGAGCAAATCTTAACGTCATTCTTTCATATTTTCTTCTTCTTACTACTTGCTCATCTTCACAGTTAAGCCAATAATCTTCTAAATGAGGCACATGAGCACAAAAACCAGCTATATTTTTAACAATATTTCCTTCAATATCATAATACACTCTCTGAAGAGGGAATTCTTCAAAATGGTAGGTCCTTAGTTCTTCTTCACACAAATCAGACACTCTAATTGCACTACACTTATAATTTCCTATTGTAATGGAAAATTTGAAAGAGGCCTTTTTATGAGCATGGATATAAAGAGCCTAAGATGGTTTTAAGTATCTCACTAATTCCAATAAGACAATTTTATTTGTAGGATACCTGGGCAGCATGAATGGGTGTCCATCAAATCCCTCCACTCTAATGTAGGAGTAAGTTCAGAACTGTATGTACCAATGTCCCATAGGTCGAATGGCACTTTGTGCTTCCAGGGATAATCTCTTAGCTTTATCACCTTCCATTGTTGTCACCAATTTTATAGAGAAAAAATCATTCACTTTTTTGTAATCATCTTTCTTCTTTTGGACGGTGATCTGGGGTAGATGTGCATATATCAAACTATTTTTCGACTTTTGTGCCCAAAGTACCAATTTGTTTCAACCCTATTTTACTGGCTCTC